>JAGSMR010000167.1:57500-259507 GCA_029286605.1 Sericinus montela | reverse complement strand
TTTCTATTTTCACGTCCCTTAGTTGCCTCTTCCGATACCTATGTTATATGTAGAAACTGATTATATGCATACACATATAACTACTCACATCCTTATCACGATTGAGTAACATAAATAATAACATTTATCGATTTCATAGATGATTGAATATGTAGATACACATGAGGAGACACTTTAAATTATATAGTAATTTTAATAAAAATTTGTTATAAGCGCAGCGTTTTACATCATATAACCATCAAAATATAAGTCACCTAACAGAGTGTTTACAGCGTACATTACTCCGTGTGTGCTGCGTGGAAAAACATTTTTTTATAATTTCATGTTAATATCCGACAACAGAGGCCGTACCGTCAGAATGCAGAGAGGTGTAGAGTAGATCGCAAAAAGAGTGTATATTTACAAACAGTAACTAAACTTCGCGTTTTAACCGTCCCGTGAAATAAAAAGACGAAAGTGTATTTATGTATTGCGTCTTACCTAATGGTTAAACCATTGTGGACGTCCGCCGTGGAGGAATGCGTGTCAACATAATTTTTACGGCTTTTCCCTTAGTTGCCTTTAAGACATCCATTTAGCAAATACTATCACTACTCAAAATTACTTCATAACACTCCCCAAACAAAAAACAAAAAATATTTTTAGGTAAAATCTTTTTAATTACGTAATTGTTTAATAAGATATGCTGTAACAGTCAAATTATGATGATATACAATTTCATTGGATACCATGAAGGTAATGAGCCCATCAGCGTTACATATTTATGTATGTGCCTTGTTCCAGATAAGCTTCGGTGAAATCACTTATCAGTAATAATACTAGTTCTAAGAAAATTCACAGTTATGATGATATACAATTTCATTGGATACCATGAAGGTAATGAGCCCATCAGCGTTACATATTTATGTATGTGCCTTGTTCCAGATAAGCTTCGGTGAAATCACTTATCAGTAATAATACTAGTTCTAAGAAAATTCGTAAAGATAAAAATACACACACGCTTTGTTACCTGAATTCCATTTCAAACGCCAAGTCTGTTTGGATTGATTATTGAAATATATTTTAATAACGACACATTTTTGTATTCGTCAATTCTGGCTGATATGATTTCGTAAAAATTTGGTCGTTATTGATTTCATTTATTTAATTATCTATGTATCAGAAAACAAAGTTAGTTTATGTAAATATTTAATGGCACATAAAGTAATATATAACAAAAATCACGATATTTGAAGTCATGATAGCCGAATGTTTGGGTGGTCGAAATTTCGAGTCGAGAGACCTGAGTTCGATCCCCAGGTGGCAGGCTCCTACGAATGAGTTTTTCAAAAACATATGTACGAATTATATTGTTGACTTGAACTTAAAAGACGCTGACGGGCTCACCACCTCTCACGTTGTCCTGAAAAACATCTTCGGTGGAAGGTGGGTTTAAGGGACTTAATTGTCTAGACTAGACCTCTGTCATGAATTGGGTGAAGATTAATATATAACACTTCTTCAAAAATAAATGTGTGATGATTATATAAAAAACTATTCTTGTTTCTTCTAAATTTAGTCCCAGAAAAATTCAAATAGTTGATATTACTCGTTTGTTTTAGTTTATCAATAAAAAAGTAAAAAAGTGTAAATCAAGTGTAAAGAGGGACCATTCTCTCTTATATATTTTATTATTCTGGTGGCATAACGTCGTTGATGAATGAACCAGGATCCTGAGAGCACAGTCAGCGAATTACAGTAAGAACTATTGGTGTGACTCTTTCTGAAGTCCAGAGAGTACTTCAGCGTTTCCATGAAACTGGATCCAATCTTCAAAGACTAAGAAGAGGCCGATCAATGGCGGGGGAGGATCGCTATATGTTGTCAACAATTTTGAGAAATCGCTTTCTTGGAGAAAAGTAATAAAAATCATCATTTACCTGCTGGTGGAAACAATCTGAGTACGGATAAGTAAGGCCGCGTCTGACTGGAGAAAATTTACTCCCAGAAAACTAAACCATTAAAACTAAAAAGACACCACAATAACTCAAGTTTTTGTCAAAACAGAGAGAGAGAACACCAGAATAGGAATCTGAATGACTGTTCAAGAGCCATGTTTTCAGATGAGTCTAGATTTTGTTTTATACTAACACGACTGGAAGACAAGAGTTTACAGAAGACCGGGAGAGCACTATAACCAAGCCTGCATAGAGGAAAAGTACCATCATACCATTACCAACGTAGCATTATGCATTAATTTTTTATACAATAGTAGTAGGATACACGTAAATGTTCAATGTTTGAAAACCCTTGCCTACTCACAATATCGTTATTAAATTATTAAATAGTAACAAAACCAGCAAAAACCATAGTCTCCATATAAAAGCGGGTTTCGGAGAATGGAAAATTAATCAGAAGTTTTACGAGTGACTAATTTAACTTTCCAGCTCTAACAAACAATGGTACAGTTTTTGCACTCGAGTTTGTTAATGTACCAAAGTTTTCATTATACACACACAACTAACTTGTTCCACGTCACTAATGATCCACAATGACATTCCATGTAATTTTACACAATTCCATTCCACATAAACTAATAACATCTTATATGTTATTAAATGAAAAATATATTTTCACGAATGAGACACTATTGCCGAGGTTGGGATCGGAATTCGAGTCCAGATTGGTTTTTCAAAATTTTATGTACGATTTGTCATTAGCTTGGGTATAAAGACGGCGACGGGCTCACCGCCAGTCATGTTGACCTAAAAATATCTTCGGTGGAAGATGGGTAGAAAGAACTTAATTGTCTAGACTAGGGCGCTGTATACCCCTGTGTTAGGGTATTAAAAAAAGTACGTCAAAAAATACGCCTTTCGTATTAAAAAAAAGTATGTTTTTTTAATAATTTAAGTCTGGACTAAACCTGTGGGCTCCCTGATTATATTTATCTTCACATTCAATCACGTAATATAACATCTTCTCCTTGATACCGACCTATAAATGTCCACTCAAGGAAGTAGGTTTCTCCCATAAGGGAAATCGAGACATAATCAACACGTTTGAAAAGCGGATTGGTGATCGTAGTACCAGACATCTCGCAATTTAAATGCTGTAGCCCGACACGACGGTCGGCTAGATTTCTCGACATGAATTTCCCGCCATCTATCACCGATAAATACTATCTGCTCTAATAGCATTTTCAAGGGTTATATCTTTGTCGTCTCTTAAGACTCCGAGAGGAAGATTCCCCGTGGGGAGAAAAGAGTAACCACGCGGCAATTTATATACCCGTTTAAATTAATCGTATCTTTTTTGTTTACATAAAAACGGTGACAGGCTCACCTCCTGTTACGTTATCCCAAAAAAAAAGTCTTCGGTCGAAGGTAGGCAAAAAGGACTTCGTCTAAGTCTAGAGTCTAAGAAGAAGTCTAGACCTCTGTCTACCTAAGTGTTGGAATCGCGTGAATATTTATTTTTATTAATGATCAGTAACAGGCACTAAGATTTGGAGGGTTTTGTTACATCATTCACAGAACGTAAAGAGGACAGGGTCCGCAGCATCAGTGCGGTCAGCATAGATATGACGCCTCGTCATAAATAAACATTAAACATACACATAATATTTAAAAATAATAGATAAAAAGCCACGATAGCCGAGTGCATGGGCGATCGGAATTTGAGTCAAAAGTCCCGATCAAAAGTTCAGTTCCAGGTCAAAAGCTCGATCCCCGGTGGCGATCGATTCGGTGGCAGGCTCGTACCAATGGGTTTTTTTAGAAACTTATGTACGAATTATATCGTTGGCTTGGATATAAAAACGGCGACGTTTCCCCGAAAATATCTTCGGTGGAAAGTGGGTCGAAGGAAACTTAATTGTCTAGATTAGACCTTTGTCTGCCTCTGTATTGGGAATTGTGTGAAGATACTTATTTTATTTTTATTTATTATACTCGTATATGATACTTCATATTATTGTGTAAATGTTTTCGCAAAGCAGTTTTGGCTCTTAATATTTATTTCGCGTGTTCTTTTCGTATCAAGTGATGAATTACAGTTCATAATAAATCAGGATAATTAAATTAAAATGATTGAATATTTTTACTAAGAAACAAAAAACTTAATCTTCAGGGATGTCTTACATAATATCGAATCAATTTTAATAAAAAGAAAAATAGAAATAACAAGAAATTTATACATATATCTAGACAGTGACAACATCACATGAATTTCTCAGATCCCAAAGTAAGTAGCTAAAGCACTTATGTTATGGATCAGAAACAACGAAGGTACCACAAAAACCCAGACCCGAGAAAATGTAGAAACACTTCTACAAAAAGTTCCGGGAATCAAACACTGGATTTTAGAGCTGGCGATAGAATGAAAACCGGTGTGTAGGTCACTCGTCCACGGTGACCTCCGAGACGAAAAGCAGCTCTGCAGTCGCTCATCGTAGAGTCTACTCGCTCGATAATGCCTTGTTTCGGGGCGAAATATGTGTCGCGTTTTCGTTGGTGGTATATGTTACCTGGCTAGAGTGTAGTGGTGGTGGTGCATACAGTGGAATTTGTACACGCAGCTGTGGGAGGGAGGGAGGTGCTCTTCTTCTTTTCGGACCAGGTAACATATACCTTTTTATATTTGCATGCGGAATGTTGCTAAGTAGCTCTTTCAAAAACAACTCTACAATGAATTTCCGCAAAGTAACGCCTGTGTCAATTAACTGTCTTAAAATGTCATTTATCAATCGATCGAGTAACGTTCATTTTATCTATCTATTGTACTTTTTTAATCTCCTACCGTTTCGTAATGAGGTGACTCTGTAAGACGATGTCAGACTCACGTCCTAAAAGATAAATAAAATCTTCACGCCATTCCCAATACAGGGGTAGACAGAGATATAGCCATGCCAATGACGTAATTCGTACATAAGTTTTTGAAAAACCCATTGGTATGAGCCTGCCACCTGCGGATCGAACTCGGGTATCTTGACACGAAATATTCCGACCACCCAACCACTCGGTTATCGTGACCTCACGTGTATTTAAATAATAGTAAGAAACTAAATCGTAAATAAAATTATTCTCGTTCTTAATCACTCAAGTTAATTATTGGTATGAGCCTGCCACCTGCGGATCGAACTCGGGTCTCTTGACACGAAATATTCCGACCACCCAACCACTCGGTTATCGTGACCTCACGTGTATTTAAATAATAGTAAGAAACTAAATCGTAAATAAAATTATTCTCGTTCTTAATCACTCAAGTTAATTACGCATAAAATTATAACTTTTTAGTTTTTTTATTCACAAAAGCGTGTCTTTTGTATTTTTAACTTTTTTTTTACGCATACACGATTGGCTATAGAACTGATTACAATAATTCAAGATTTCGCAAAATATAACTTGCTCAATAGAACTGTATACTTTACATTTTTATAAGAGTTTCGATGAGACAATCAATAAATGAATGACTTTCCAAATACATACGCTGCATATCTGTCCACAAACACTTTCGTTCAATTGTTCAATTCTCGGATGAAAAGCATTTTCCAGTGCCGCTCCGACATCCCAGATTCCCCTCGTGCCGATATGGCTCGTCGTAAAACGCGACAGCCACCCCCCGTTACATTTTACGACGACTCATATAAAATTGATATCGAACGTCAAACTCTATTTGTATTTTTACAATTTGTAAACGTAACAGTGTTCATTTGAAACTCATCAACTCGGTGCTCCTTCACGCTACTCCCAATGCTAGGGAAGACAGGTTTAGAAATTAAGTCCTTTCGACCAACCTTTCATCAAAACATTTTAAGACAACGTAACATGTGGTGAGCCTGTCGCCGTCTTTATGTCCAAGCCAACGATATAAATCCTACATCATAATCATTTTGAAAAAACTCATTGGTATGACCTGAGTATTGAATTTGAGTCTCTCGAATTGAATTCCAATTACCGAACCACTTGGCTATCGAATAATAAATAAAATAAATATAAATAAATAAAATAAATAAATATCTTCACGCAATTCCCAATACAGGGGTAGACAGAGGTCAAGTCTAAACATTTAAGTCCCTTCGACCCACCTTCCACCGAAGATATTTTCGGGACAACGTGACAGGTGGTGAGCCCGTCGCCGTCTTTATGTCCAAGCCAACGATATGATTTGTACATAAGTTTTAGAAGAACCCATTGGTACGGCCACTTGAGGATCGAACTCGGGTCTCTTGACTCGAATTTCCGACCACCCAACTACTCGGCTATCGTGACTTTTAAAAATAAATATGTTCACGCAATTCCCAATATAGAGGAAGACTCAGGTCTATCCTAGACAATTAAGTCCCTTCGACCCACCTTACACCGATGACATTTTCGGAACAACGTGACAGGTGGTGAGCCCGTCGCCATCTTTATGTCCAATTCAACGATATAATTCGTACATAAGTTTTTAAAAAACCCATTGGTACGAGCCTGCCACCTGGGGATTGAACTCAGGTCTCTCGACTCGAAATTCCGACCACCCAACTACTCAGCTGTCGTGATTTCAAACTTGCCTATCGACACTATGTATTTTGACGAATAAATAAATTATTTTGTTTTTTATTTTGTTTTTCCTGATTTCCTCGCGTGTGTGATCCGGCAAAAGCTACAGCGAAATTTTTGACATTGTTTTATGAGCAATTTGTTATCGAAAACTGTCATAGAAATATGAGACATCAGTTCTGCGTGGGGACGGGTCCGCCGCTCACCCGCAGCGTGCAACGCGTCGGTCTGACCGGCGAGCACTAATGCGTTATTCGTGTTACTTTATAGACTCGCCGCGGTGCGCACATACGCACTTTGTATCCAGTTCCTGTCACACAGCTTGTTACATTGGTTGATGTTCTATATCATAGCGTTTTCAAAATTTAGCCATTAGGTTCATATTTGGTTTGCGCCTATTCGTTTTTGCCGGAATCTACAAACTGTCTCTCTCTTGTACTGTGCATTATTCAATCCCATGGCTCCAAGCTATTTGAAAGAGCACTTTAAGTTTCTTGGCCATAATAGACCGGACAGAGTCCTCCAGTCTGACTCGCACCACAAATATATAAAACTAAATAGTATAAGAACTCCTTTGTGGTCAAGGCCATTTGCCTGTGGAATGAACTTCCTCAGGAAATTCGTTATGCGAAAACAAGGCGAAATAAGTTTAAGAATGACGGTAAAATCATCATCTGAGTCTTTGTAATAATTGATTAACATTATCACGCAATTCGCAATACAGGGATAGACAGAGGTCAAGTCTAAACATTTAAGTCCCTTCGACCCACCTTCCACCGAAGATATTTTCGGACAACATGACAGGTGGTGAGCCTGTCGCCGTCTTTATGTCCAAGCCAACGATATGATTTGTACATAAGTTTTAGAAGAACCCATTGGTACGAGCCTGCCACCTGGGGATTGAACTCAGGTCTCTCGACTCGAAATTCCGACCACCCAACTACTCAGCTGTCGTGATTTCAAACTTGCCTATCGACACTATGTATTTTGACGAATAAATAAATTATTTTGTTTTTTATTTTGTTTTTCCTGATTTCCTCGCGTGTGTGATCCGGCAAAAGCTACAGCGAAATTTTTGACATTGTTTTATGAGCAATTTGTTATCGAAAACTGTCATAGAAATATGAGACATCAGTTCTGCGTGGGGACGGGTCCGCCGCTCACCCGCAGCGTGCAACGCGTCGGTCTGACCGGCGAGCACTAATGCGTTATTCGTGTTACTTTATAGACTCGCCGCGGTGCGCACATACGCACTTTGTATCCAGTTCCTGTCACACAGCTTGTTACATTGGTTGATGTTCTATATCATAGCGTTTTCAAAATTTAGCCATTAGGTTCATATTTGGTTTGCGCCTATTCGTTTTTGCCGGAATCTACAAACTGTCTCTCTCTTGTACTGTGCATTATTCAATCCCATGGCTCCAAGCTATTTGAAAGAGCACTTTAAGTTTCTTGGCCATAATAGACCGGACAGAGTCCTCCAGTCTGACTCGCACCACAAATATATAAAACTAAATAGTATAAGAACTCCTTTGTGGTCAAGGCCATTTGCCTGTGGAATGAACTTCCTCAGGAAATTCGTTATGCGAAAACAAGGCGAAATAAGTTTAAGAATGACGGTAAAAATCATCATCTGAGTCTTTGTAATAATTGATTAACATTATCACGCAATTCGCAATACAGGGATAGACAGAGGTCAAGTCTAGACAATAAAGTCCCTTTGACCCACCTTCCACCGAAGATATTTTCGGGACAACGTGACAGGTGGTGAGCCCGTCGCCGTCTTTATGTCCAAGTCAACGATGAAATTTGTACATAAGTTTTTGAAAAACTAATTGGTACTGCCACCTGGTGATCGAACTCGGGTCTCTCGACTCGAAATTCCGACCACCCAACCACTCGGCTATCGTGACATTCTTCGTGGTGGATTAACATTATCAATATTCTTATTTTTTTGGTAGTTTTTGATTATAATATATATTCATTATTATATATTTATACACATACTTATTTACGTTTATGTATGTCTATTACATTTCATATATTTATTATGTATTAATATACTATTAAAACACTATATTAAAAATATATTGGTTTAGTTTACTTAGGAATTTGCATATAATTTTATTATAAATACACACCACCTCCCACTGTCCTTAAGTCTTTTCTAGCCAGAGGTTGTCTGGAAGAGATCGCTCTTTAGCGATAAGACCGCCTTATTGTACTTTATTTATTAAGTTTTATTTTTGTCATGATTATTATGGTGTATACATATATCGTGGTATATGGTATGTGGTAAGGTATATACATATATATCGTGGTTGACCTCCGTGGACGAGTGGCGTACACACTGGTTTTCGTTGAGTCGCCAGCGCTATGGTCTCGAGTGCGATTCCGGCCGGTCAATTTAGAAAAAACACACCCACACTGTTAGAGGAATCTCATTACGAAACGGTGGTAGATTAGAAAATTGACGATCGATGGATGTTATGTTGTTACTTATATCGATAAATAAATGATTTGAATTTTTATACAGTTTTGAGATACCTTCGTAGTTTCTGATTCCATAACACGAGTGTTATAGTTACTGACTTGGGCCTCTGAGCAATGAATGTAACGTTTACCCTATTAGCATATTTGGATGTATATGTAACGTTTAGCATATTTGGATGTATACCAATTGTTTTTAATGATTTATAGGGGTTATTGAGATCTTTTAGGTACCTAAATAGTCCTAAAGGGACTATTTAGGTACCTAAAGGACTCCAGCAAGTCTTTATTCGAAGAATATTTCAGATTCTTAGCCACCGCTGAGGACTGTCATAGACTATGTCTACGCAAAAATTACTAGCATACAGATTTTTATATTGATTATTATATGTTGACGACTTCCATGGTCGAGTGGCTTTCTTAATATCGCCATTTTTGAGGTCCCGGTTCCGATTTCCGGACGGGTTAAAAAATAAGGGTGTTTGTAGTGCGCGTGCCATCGTTGTTTCAGATTCTATAACACAAGTGGTTAAACTATTTACTTTGCGATCGGAGCATTACATGTGATTTTGCCCCTATCTATCTATCTATCTGTATAGATTTCTCTTATCTCTATAGATTTTCTCAGTTTTAATGTAATTGAATTTTAATGTAAATGTATTTTGTTGCGTTTTTGCCGTTTAGTATGCGAGCATTTCAAAAACGTTATTCGGGATAAACAAAAAACAGATTTTTGTATATTAGAGATATTAGATTAATTTATACTGCGGAAGAGGAGGAGGAGTAAACTAGATTGACGTAAGTTTTTCTGCTTGTAGTTATGAAAAATAGATATGTACAAAAGGCGTGGTGGACAATAAGGTGATAAATGGAGATGATTCCAATATAAATAAGTGGGTCATTACACATCAGCAAATAATACGCACCGAAGTTTGGACGTTTATATAAGTCAGGCCGGAGCTGGCAAGGACGGGGGCGACCTACATCACAATGTTCGTACCTGTGCCAGGAACATGCGGGTCGACGTCTGTAACTATGTGAGCCTTCTTGAAGTGTATTACGGATATTAATTATTATATTATTATTCATATTGACTTGTAATTTCAATTTTATTAAGTTGTTTCTTATTGTCAACGACTGTCTGCGTATTACGCCGAAACTGAGGACTTAATTGATTTCCCGGGTAAAAGTAATAAACGTATATATGTTGCTTGCCTTTGTTTCGGATTCCCATACCTCAAGTGCTTTAGCATCTTACATTGGGATAGGAGCAAAGTATGTGATGTTGTCCCTATTTATATATGTATCTGTAATTATATGTTATTATAATGACATAAAAATAATGTCCTGAAAATATCTTCGGTGGAAGGTGGGTCAAAGGGATTTAATTGTATAGACTAGACCTCTGTCTACCCCTGTATGGGAATTGCGTGAAGATATTTATTTTATTTTTTATTTACATCTATCTATCTATCTATCTATCTATCTATCTATCTATCTATCTATCTATCTATCTATCTATCTATCTATCTATCTATCTATCTATCTATCTATCTATCTATCTATCTATCTATCTATCTATCTATCTATCTATCTATCTATCTATCTATCTATCTATCTATCTATCTATCTATCTATCTATCTATCTATCTATCTATCTATCTATCTATCTATCTATCTATCTATCTATCTATCTATCTATCTATCTATCTATCTATCTATCTATCTATCTATCTATCTATCTATCTATCTATCTATCTATCTATCTATCTATCTATCTATCTATCTATCTATCTATCTATCTATCTATCTATCTATCTATCTATCTATCTATCTATCTATCTATCTATCTATCTATCTATCTATCTATCTATCTATCTATCTATCTATCTATCTATCTATATATATATATATATATATATATATATATATATATATATATATATATATATATATATATATATATATATATATATATATATATATATATATATATATATATATATATATATATATATATATATATATATATATATATATATATATATATATATATATATATATATATATATATATATATATATATATATATATATATATATATATATATATATATATATATATATATATATATATATATATATATATATATATATATATATATATATATATATATATATATATATATATATATATATATATATATATATATATATATATATATATATATATATATATATATATATATATATATATATATATATATATATATATATATATATATATATATATATATATATATATATATATATATATATATATATATATATATATATATATATATATATATATATATATATATATATATATATATATATATATATATATATATATATATATATATATATATATATATATATATATATATATATATATATATATATATATATATATATATATATATATATATATATATATATATATATATATATATATATATATATATATATATATATATATATATATATATATATATATATATATATATATATATATATATATATATATATATATATATATATATATATATATATATATATATATATATATATATATATATATATATATATATATATATATATATATATATATATATATATATATATATATATATATATATATATATATATATATATATATATATATATATATATATATATATATATATATATATATATATATATATATATATATATATATATATATATATATATATATATATATATATATATATATATATATATATATATATATATATATATATATATATATATATATATATATATATATATATATATATATATATATATATATATATATATATATATATATATATATATATATATATATATATATATATATATATATATATATATATATATATATATATATATATATATATATATATATATATATATATATATATATATATATATATATATATATATATATATATATATATATATATATATATATATATATATATATATATATATATATATATATATATATATATATATATATATATATACATGTATATATATATAGCAATCGCATTCTTAATTTTCACGCCAACGATATTAATCATGTGCCAGTTTTGGAAAAACTCATAGGTACTACTTGGGGATCGAGCACGGTTCCCTTGACTCGAATTCCGATCACCCAACCAGTCGACTATCGTGACTTAGTTATAAAATTATAATAAATTTAATATTGGTTGATATATTCATTCACATTGTCATATAATTTCAATGTTGTAAGGCTACTGGTTACAATCCGCGACTTTGTCCGCGTATTAGCCCGAAATTGACGCGTGAATTGATTTCCCGGAGTATAATGAAATAAATCCAAATATATCTTCACGCAATATCCCATACTGGGGTAGGCAAATGTTAAGACAAGGCCGCTTTTCCACCGGAGCTTATTTGGGACAACGTGACCGAGGGTGAACCTAACAAGTCTTAATGTCCACGCCAATGAGTGTTTTAAAAATGTATGTATCCTTACATACATTTTCAAAGCACTCATTGGTACTTTTAGGGATCGCATTCGGGTCTCTTGACTCGAATTCCGACCATCCTACCACTCGGCCGTTGCCACTGTTAGTATTACTATTTCATGGAAAAAAGAAATGATATCGATTGAATCGTCTCAAACAGATCAATCACTCTGCAGTTTTAATAAACGACAGATCGCTATGACTCTGATGGACGGCACTGATTCAACATTGATTGGGATCATTTGAATGGCACAAATAAAAATGTTACATAAATCATTCTGTACTGGCAACTGATCCAATACGTCCGCGCATATCTACTTTCTATCCGCCACCCTACAGTTCGACACTTAAGCCCCAATAGTCTAATGATTTAGGGTGCGGACTGCGAATTAAAACGGCGCAGGTTCAGATTTGCCATTCCTATCGTCGTAAACTACTCCAGACAAAAGCACTCCAGCTTAGTTCAATTAGTTATTGTTATTGAAAAAAGTTACTTCGCAATATTCCGCATGCTAATATAAAAATGTGTATGTTACCAGGCCCGAAGAGAAGAAGAGCACCACCCTCCCTCCCCGAGGGAGGGTGGTGCTCTTAATAATGAACAACTTTACAATGAATTTCCGCAAAGTAAGGCCTGAGTCAATTAACAATATTAGTTATGTTATTTGATATTGCTAGTATTCTTTAAAAAATAATATTTTTTATTTTATTTATAAGTTACTAAAAGTCACGATAGCCGAGTGGTTGGGTGGTCGGAATTTCGAGTCAAGAGACCCGAGTTCGATCCCCAGGTGGCAGGCTAGTACCAATGGGTTTTTCAAAAACTTATGTACGAATTATATCGTTGGCTTAGACATACGGCGACGGGCTCACTGCCTGTCACGTTGTCCCGAAAATATCTTCGGTGGAAGGTGGGTCAAAGGGACATAATTGTCTACACTAGACCTCTGTCTACCCCTGTATTGGGAATTGCGTGAAGATATTTATTTATTTATTTTATTTTATAGTTCTTCATTAAATTATTAACAAATAACAGTTAAAATTATACACCGCTTACCATATTAATAAATTAAATACACGGTACAGTTAAGTATGGAATACTAATAATTATAATAATTATGTGGAGTAGCCAGAAGTAGGAGTTCTTACAGTGGTAGAGCCACGCATCAGCTTTAGTTGTTGCATGAATGGGCTGGCTCGACCGGGGAAGTACCACGACCTCACAGAATACCGGCGTGAAGTAGAAGTCTAACAAACTTCTGCGTTTCGTCTGGTGAGTGCAGGTAACCGGAGGCCCACACACCCCCTCCCCCAATTCTGGGGATGGGGGCACTGTAAGGGAGGCAACGCATCTGTTAAGCCTCTGGTATTGCGGGTGTTCATGGGCGGCGGTAATCACTTACCATCACGTGAGCCACCTGCTTGTTTGTCTCCCTTTTCTATAAAAAAAATGAGTATTATGTAGGGTCGACCTGCATTGCACTAGCCGAAGAGTATATAACTACCACGTTGTAGCACTTTCTCGAGACCCTTTGTTCATCATCGTTTGCACGCAGTTTTTATTGAAACTATTAAATAAACTTATAACAATAAAATTCACATTTTCATGCTATTTCCCATAATTGGGTAGGCAGAGGTCTTGAAAATGAAGTCCTTTTGATCAACTTATCACCGAAGCTAATATGAACCGTGAGAGGTGGCAAGCGAACGGTGCTATATATATAAAAAGATATATATTTAAAAAGATAAATATCGCAGGGATTCAAACTCGTTACCTTTAGCTTCTAAGTTAGTTGCTTAGGAAGTCACGATAGCCTGGTGGTTTGAATTTCGAGCCGCGAGACCCGAGACCGATCCCCAGGTGGCAGGCTCGTACCATTAGGTTTTTTCAAAAACTTATGTACGAATTATATCGTTGGCTTGGACATTGAGACGGCGACGAGCTCACCACCTGTCACGTTGTCCCAAAAATATCTTGAAAAAATATCTTGTATGGAGGAAGATGGGTAGAAATGACTTCATTGTCTAGACCTCTGTCTACCCCGGTATTGAGAATTGCGTGAAGATTTCTATTTTGCCCGTAGGTTCAAAGGCAGGGCCACTACTAACTAGGCTATCGGGTCG
Source organism: Sericinus montela (assembly GCA_029286605.1). Taxonomy (NCBI): domain Eukaryota; kingdom Metazoa; phylum Arthropoda; class Insecta; order Lepidoptera; family Papilionidae; genus Sericinus; species Sericinus montela. The sequence continues at coordinate 244,810 of JAGSMR010000167.1, read as the reverse complement.
TCGAATAAAATGTAAAATAAAATGTTAATAAAATATTTGAATATCATACGGATTTTAATAAATTGTCATCTCCGTCGACGCCATGTGAGCACATCAATCAGCATCGATTACATTTAAACAGCGGGCTCCTTTCTGTTCGCACAGGCACGCCACGCGCGACGTGCGCCGTGACGGATTACTGACGTTCATTTGGATTTAGAAATATAACTCTACGAAACATATACATAACTTACATACTATAACATTAAAACTTTTATGTGAAACAATCTAGGTGTACTCTGTCCAAGTGATTCTTTTTTGGAGAAATCGGTAAATGAACTGGCGATTCACGTGAATTAAGTGACTAAGGACGCACATGTTCACTCTCAATATTAGAGCAACTAAGAGGTTGCCTGTGTTATCTACCTAAGAAGAAGAGTTGAAGGAATAAGTGCGTAAGCCTCTGGTTAGCGTATTCACATACCGAAACGCAGAATCAAGATGCCTCTACTGTACGTTATTACAAGAGGTTTCCTGCAAATCTTATAGATAGATTGATAAGGACAACATCACATACATTGCTCTGATCCTAAAGTAAGCAGCTAAAGCACATATATTATGGAATCCAAAACCACGAAGGTTCCACAAACACCCAGACCTGGGACAATGTAGAAAAAGTGTTTTTTTTTATATAGACCCGTTCGATCGATTGAAATTCGATCCCGGGACACCAGAACTAAAGTCATCAAAACGCGTGTACTCAACTCATACACGGAGGTCGACAAAACAATAGCGTGACCACAACCTATGAGCCTATTATATAAAATATCTTAGTCCTCGCGCGTTTGAAACTTGGTATGAAATATGTACAACAGTAGGAATTTTACCGGATACGTCGCGCATTTGGGTGGGTGTACTAACTGAAAATCAGCGTTGCGGTTAATGGCGCGACATTATGCTTAGTCAGTACCGTTTCATTTGACGCGTCACCAATACCCACCGTATTATTATTCGACTTAGACTTCTACCTAATTTCTTATTTTTACTATTTTTGTATATGTACTCATTCATTTACATGTTATAAGGTAAACTATTAGCTGGTTTTTTACTCTACATAGATAAAAAAATTAATTACTTGTTCAAAGTTAAAGCATATTACATACAAACGTTAGTGGCGCTCTTTTTGTTTAAAATATGAAGTTATTTAATTTTGTTTCTCTTTTAACATTTCCCACATTTCCTATTTAACGTTTATTTCAATAGAATATTTAATCCTATTCTGCTTGTATTTTCATGAGTCCATTTTGAATTTCATATATTATGGTAATTAATTAATGTGATTTTCATAAAAACGGGGTAATTGCGAGAAGTATTCTTTGCAACCACAGTATATACTTATTACAAGTTTTCTTATTTTTTTCCAACATTTCCATTTGTTACATCTTCACACATACTCCCTATTTGGGTAGATAGAAATCTACATAATTTATTCTTTTCGACCCATTTTTCACGGAAGCCTGTTTGACACAATGTGACTGATGGTGAGCCAAGTGGCTGGGTGATTGGCATACGAGTCAAAAGATCGAAGTTTGATCCACAGAAGTGCAAAGAAAACAATTTATTACACTCCTGTGGAACCTCGATCTCTACATACATACATAACGGCTACTAAAAGTCCAATGTAGGGCATAGGCCTCTCCCGCCAGGGAAGTTTTACCACAATCGCCACGCTAGGCAAGCGGAATGGCGATCGCAGTACCAGACACTTACCGTACACGCTACTGCCTGTCACCGGTCTGTTAAAATTTATTTGGCATTTTTGAGATTGACATTATTATATACAGTCATCTTACGAGAGCTAATAACATTTCTAAGGCCTCTCTCTTTGTCAATTGTATATCCCATTAGCAGAAAATGTGTGATGATAAAAATAATATTAATATCGGCTTTAAAGTCACGATAGTCGAGACGTTGGATGAACGGGATTCGAGTCAAGAGACTCTTGTTCAATCCCGAGGTAGTAGGCTTGCACCAATGGGTTTTTTTCAAAAACTTATGTACGATTTATTTAGTTGGCTTGGAAATAAAGATGGCAAGAAGATAATCACCTGTCACGTTTTTTCAAAAAATCTTTACGGTGGAAGGAGGGCCGAAAGGCCTAAATAAAAACCTAATCTATTTGTCTAGCCCTGTATTGGGAATGGCGTGAAGACATTTTTTTAATACCGGCATATATCCAGAAGTTATATACGACGACGTCCGTGAACTAGTGGCGTACACACCGGTTTCCATGGTGTTGCCAGCTCTGAGGTCCCGGGTTCGATTCCCGGTCAGGTTAAAGTAGAAAACATTTTTCTACATTTTATCTCGGGTCTGGGGTTTTTAGGTTTTTACCTTCGTTGTTTCTGATTTCATAATACAAGTGCTTAGGCCGCTAAATTAATGTGATGTTTTCCCTATCTATGTAAATATTTATTCATAGATCCATTTTTGCTTCTAGAAGTGTTTTATCTTCAGCTAGGTGCTTAGAATTCATACGTCGCGCTCAGAACATTGTGTTGAGTGTTAATACTGCTCAAATATTTAGAAGCTGCACGTCGCTTGCAGCTTCCATTGTATGGTGATAACTAATTCATGAACCATGAGAGTAACGGAATATGTAGATTGATATGGTACGGAATGTACTGGCCGATGAGTATCGTAACTAAGTAAAGGCCTTTTTTAATATCAACGGCAACCGAAAGATGGAGGAATAAGCATCTCGAAAAATTTCAGACAAAATTTAGCAGTGCGGTGACATCTGATATTACGATCGTCAATCTGCTCACCAAGCGTGGCGTTTGCTGATTCGATATGGGAGATGCCCATGTTCGGCATGTGATATTTAAACAGACGATAAGTAAGTTAAATAATATAAATTGATTGATGCAAAGTATTTAAATATGCTGAGAAATAACATGAATGTAAATGAATACATGTAAAACATAGGTGTTATAGAAATATAGAAACAATTTGACGAGAAACCTCAAATAATTTTACCTTTTTCGATTTTCAGTTTTGTTAACTTTTAACGAGCTGGCGGCACCGCTCTGTAACTTTGTATACGAAACCGGAAAAACGTTTCGTTTTCGATATAATTTTGAATTTTATACAAAGTTTTAGATGAAGTGCGGTTTACGTGTAGATGTGATTTATTTTGCTCATTGTCTTCCTACGTGACCAAATAAAAATCTTCCCGCTATTCCCAATACAGTGGTAGACAGAGGTCTAGATAATTAAGTCCTACTTTCGATCCAACTTCCATCGAAGACATTTTTTGAGAAAATGTGATAGGCGGTGAGCCTGACGCCGACTTTATGCCCTAGCCAATGACCTAAGTCTTACATAATTTTGAAATACCCATTGGTACGAAACTGCGTCCAGGGGGTAGAAGTCGGGTCTTTTGTCTCGAATTCCGATCAACCAAACCCTTATCACTCTTCCGGAGAATCTAGCAGAAGAGGTCCAGCCTTAGCTATTGTGACTTTTCATCATCTTATCTCCCTAAGTGTGAAGTCACAAGGGGAATAATAAGATCATGGATAGCTGTGCTGATTACGATGGAATATCATTTGTGTTGGTCGGTTGATCCACCAGTGTAAGAGGTACAGTCTACCGGATAATGTCGGTATTACCATCGCTACGTATACCAGATAAGCAGAACTGTCTTAGGCGTGTGATGTGTATGCGATCTAATTCCAAACGTGGAGTGGCGGACAATGTGCTGCAGGAAAAGGGTAGCTGCCTGCCAGGTCAGGTGTTCGTGACCTGGGTAGGACGTCTTCACAAACAGTGTGCTACGGGTAATGGTACAAAGGCGTGCATCTTAAGAACTTCGATAGTGCGATGTAGAATTGATGAGTTTCCAGAATTGTCCGCCGCGAGCAAGGTTTTAATTTGGAGACATAGATGACGCTGTAGCGGCGATAATTTAAATACGAAAAATTTTGAATATAAATTAATAAAAAAAGTTTTAGATTTAGTACATAGATGACCAAGCATCACTTGGCGTTGCAATGTGGCACTTTAAGTAAATTCGTAATAAATGGAAATTAATAATTTAACTTTTTGGTATATGAATGATTTATTTTCTTTTCGAAGTTTACTATTTATCTATGATACGAGAAATGCCTTCAATTTATAATTGCTTAGGATTGTCTCGTTAAGCCAATAATGTCCAATCAAGCCAACGATATACATCGTACAAGTTTTGAATAAACTCATTGATACGAGCCTACTACCAGGGGATCGAACTCGGGTCTCTCCACTCGAATTCCGATCACCCTATCAATCGGCTATCGTGACTCTGTAGATATTTATTATTATGCTATATGTTTGTAATATTGTTAATGACAATCATTTCGCCAACAAACAGTTTAAATAAACAATATGGTGAAAACTAAAATAAGTAATATTACGATGTAAAAAATAAATTTAGAAATATATTAAGAAATATAAACTAAAATAAGTTTTAAATAAATAAAAAAAATGTTAGTATAACACCTTATGTGAGAGACTTTTGTCCTGCAGTGGAATAACGGTTGTTAAGTTAGTAAGTCCACATTAATTTGTTTATTATAATAGAGGATCTCGATACCGAGGCGGCGTTAAGTCGACCCGCGTCGGAGCGCGGCGCCTCGTTGTTATTCCAGTCACGAGTCCGCGCTACGATATTTTATTCAACAACACTTCAATTTTCATTTGCAATTTTGAAAGTACCAGTAGATAACACTATGAACTCCAAGTGCGCTGTTAGGAATACTTAGTGAAGACACCTTATAATTGGAATATCGGTTGTGGCCCCCACTGGTCAGTAGGGAGTAATTGTAGGGATCATGGCAATTGGCATTAAGAAAATTCTTCTTCTATTAAGACTGCCATTTCAATCTGAAGCAAGACCAGCGGAGAGGTATCGCTGCAAATTTTCTCTCCGGAATCTAATTACACGCATCATAAACACATCACGTTGATCAGCTTCGCTTGTAAAACTTCACTGCAGGTTGTGGGTCTTTTCTCCTAAGAGGATTTGTTTTTCATAATCCCCTGCATGGCAAGTAGATCTCTCATCTTCTATGCGGTCGCTCATGGTAGAGTCTACATTCTAATGCCTTGTTTTGAGGCGAAATACGTGTCACGTTTTCGGTAGTGGTATATGTTACATGGTTTGAGTGTAGTGATGATGAAGCATCCAGTAGAATTAGTGCATGCAGTGCATGGGTGGTTCACATCTTCTCTTCGGACCAGGTATCACATACATTTTTTGCATTCAGAATGGTGGGATGTAATTATTTAATAACAACTTCATAATAATGAAATTCCGCAAAGTAATGCCTGAGTCTATGAACTCACTGAAAACACTCAATAAAGGGAGGGGTATGCTCTTTCACCGACTTTACAAATCAGAGCGAAATTATTGCGCATAAATAATTTTGAAATTTGCAAAGAAATTCAAACCCTTTATTATGAACGGTGAATGCGACGGAACTGAAAGAAAGAAGAAGTAAATTCCTAATTCGAATCCGCTTGATAAATTATTTATGAAGGAAAATTTCAAGTTTAGTAAGAATCCGAAAAAGTTGTGAATACAGATAAATTGGAGGAGTGTTTTACAATTCCTACCGAGAGTTGCGTCCATTTCAATGAGCTGATCGTTCTGTAGCAATTTTGGCTCATTGAATTATTAATTCCAATCTATTGTGAGTGCTCGGCACGTCGGATATTTTTTAGAAAGAAATAAAAATCAAATTCATTAATTATCTACTTTCTCTTTTAAGGTTTGTTACTAAATATTCTTTTTCTCATCTTCATGCATTTTACATTGCTGTGGTAGTCCGAGGTCTAGATAATTTTGTCTTTTCGAGTCACATTTTACCACAGCTTATTGGGGATATAAGCAAATAAGCTTAAGCTTATAGCTTAAGCAGAACTCATAGGCTTAAGTGTGATAGAATCCTCAATGAAGATAAGCAGCAGAACTAAGGTAACCGACACAGTCGTACAGATCAGCGCAATGAAGTGGCAATGGGCCGGTCAGATAGTTCGGTGAAGTGATTCTCCAACAGTCGTTTAGACAAACACACTGTAGGACGACCCCTACAAGATGTGGTTAAGACTTGCAAACCTGTGCGGGAAGTCGATGGATACAGATGTCTAAGGACCGTGCTTTGCGGAAAATTCTGAAATAGGCTTATGTTTAGCAGTAGACTCTTATTGGGCTATATAGAAGTACAGAAGAGAGGTGTTCTTACTTTTGTTTTAGTATCCAAGCTAATCAAATATTACATAAATAAAATAAATAAATATCTTCACGAAATACCCAATACAGGGGTAGACAGCAGTCCAGTCAAGACAATTAAGTCCCTTTGGTGGGTCACCTTCCACCGAAGATATTTCGAGACAACGTGATAGATTTCGAGCCCGTCGCCGTTTTTATGTCCAAGCCAACCATATAATTCGTACATAAATTTTTGAAAAACCCATTGGTACGAGCATGCCACCTGGAGATTGAAATCGGGTCTCTTGTCTCGAAATTCCGACCACCCAACCACTTGGTTGGGTGGTCGGTCTTTGGTAAAAGTTTAAAAAAAAGATCTGTTCAAGCTCTATTCCCAGAAGTCGGATTCTGGTCTCTTATGCCTACTTCCGATCACCTAACATCTTGGCTATCTGGGCTGTATTTTTCTTGAGTAGAAGTATATTCCACAGTACATCGCAAACATCTAATGATACGGCAAGAAGTTTGCAATTAGCTTGCGGAGAGTAGGCACATAATTACCTGTACAGTGCTGTGAAAATCGAGATCGAAGAATAGGTTCCTCATGATCGTGATGAATAACAAAGCTTGTGTTCATTAGCAGCGCACATTATCCAATCGACTATTGACGCCTAAATATACACAATATTTAAGCGTCAATAGTCGATTGGATAATGTGCGCTGTGAAAAGTAACATCACAGGTTCGGACCTGCCATTTGACTATTGCCGTAAACCACTCTAGACATTGCAGCTTAATTGAAGTGGTCAGCAGGAATACTAGTAGTGTTAGTATGCTACTTTTCTTACAAAGATAGTTTTAAAAATTTGAATAGATATGTATCTTAACGAAATCTAATCTATACATATATCTATATATAAATAAAATTTAAATGACTGTAATATTGAAATACTGTTTTACTACATGTATATTAATATATACGGTATATACAACAAAACAACATTTTTTCAATTTTGCCTGTCTGTCTGTTTGTATGTTTCGGATAATCTCTGAATCGGCTAGACAGATTTTAACAGGATTTTTACTGACAGTTAGCAAATTTTATAAGGAGTAACAAAGGCTAGTTTTATTTTAGAAACATAATTAGGCTTCCGCGTTAAGTGTTAAACTGTAGGCAAAGCCCCGAGGGGCAGCTAGTCTCTCCTAAGAAGTGAAGTTGCTTTGCCTATGGATTGGTTGTAATAGTTAGCTTTCTTTTTACTTAATTAGTTTTTTTTTACCTCTGGAATATGTAATTGAATATGAATATGGTAATTTATATATGACTACTCCTGCCATCTGTCGGTACCTTTTGGAATTTTTAAAGCGCGACATTTCAAAAGCATTATTGGTAACCTTTTGTAATATTTTTAAGGAAAAGGTGTTTTATTTTGACTAAAGGACACATGGCATTCGGATGGATTCTGTTAAAATACGGTCGTCAACTAATGAATGATGATGAAAACAGATTCTGTTCTTTATTTATCATGTATGGAATCGATTACATACCGTTTCATTGATTAAATGCTATCGATATCACATCAAACTTGATAACTATATAATTCGATAACGATACGACAACGCCAACGATATAATTGGTATATAAGTTTTTTTTTTTGAAAAACTCATTGGTACGAGCCTGCCACCTGGAGATCGAACTCAGGTCTCTCGACTCGGAATACCGACCACCCAACCACTCGGCGATATCAATAAAATTGATATCCTCAATATAAAAAAAATACTTTTCGTTCGAAATAAAGTTTTTCCCATCGAACTGACTCGTGTAACTTCAATCCAGAGCTATTTGATTTCAATCGCTCTCCGTTACCGCGCAACGAGACCACACCGGATGTAAAGTGTATCCAGTTAGAGCGAGTGCTTGTGTTGCAAGCCAGTCGCATCGAGTATCACTTTACACGAGGAAAGAGTGCTGTCGAGTGTTATTTCACTAAATGTTAACGTCTTTGAAGTTAACAGTGTTATTTCAGACAACAGTCGTCATTATTTTTTGTTGTATTTGAGCATAGTTTCCATTTTTATAAACACGTATTCCCAATACTGTGGAAGTCAGAGGTATAGAAAATTTAAGTACTAGCATTTCACCGGAACTATTTTTGGACATCCAGTTTCGAATTCCAATCAACCACACAGTTTATTTTTCGAAGACTAAGTCAAACTAGGTCATCATCCCCTAATTCTCAGGCCAATACCACTACGGCCGGGTAGTATTGTATTTGCAAGTAAATGATATTTTTGTTATGGAGACTGCCTTCCCATATCTATATCGTCTCGGTCTTCTGACCCAGTCGTGCTCACTTTAATGTCTAGATTGAATTTAGATTGGCCAAAGCCAGAAAGTATTTAAACTATATATTGTTATATAACTATATTGTTATATAACTATAACAAAAGAGCTATAAAAATATAGCTCTTTTGTTATAGTTATATTCTAACTGGTTCGCAACGACAACTATATAGCTTAGTTGATAGTGACCGTGCTATCGAAGCTAAAATATGTTGGGTTCGAATTTAGTTACGAGCAAGCATTTGTGTAATGAATTTGAACGATAACCTACTACGTTTACTCACCAACCCCTGGGTTGACTGGCAGAGAACTCTCAATGCATTAAGTCCACCCTTTGCGGCCTTTTATTGTTAAGGTGAAGCAATAAAGTTTAAATAAATAAATAAACGTTTGTACTGACTCATTGATAAATATATATCTATGTGTGTTGTAGCGTTGGCAATGGATTTACCACTTACGAAAGAGCTTAAGAAGAGCCATGACATCTATCTATCTCTGTATTGGGAACAAACTTGAAGATAAAAATTCATCTTTTAAATGTTAGATAAATGTAAACTAGTAGCCCATAGCTGGGCAAAGGCCTTCTCTGAAATATTTGACAAAGATTAGAGCTGGGAAACGTCCACAACTGCTCCAGTGTCCGTCGTTGAACTTCAAGCGTTCTTTATATCTATTTATTAATTCTCACACGGGCAGGTTTCCTGACGATATTTTCCTTCACAACGGAGCTCATGGTAAATTTAGCATTTATTAACTTACTTATAATTCACTTTTTATTCAATTTTAAATGATTTGAATTATAAGGATAGTTTGTAAGTCTCTGTTGTGATTCCGTAGCGGCTTTTATGTAAGCCACTGCGAAGGTCAACCAGGACTGACGGCGGCAACATAAGCCTTTGATTTTAAATTTTAAATTGGATAACTTTATGCGGTGCGATTTAGAATCGTCCGCGAATGAATCCCTTTGTTCAGGCACTTTGGGTGATTAAAAGTAATTAACGTTCCATTGTTAATCCGAAATAATATTTTATCGATGACGATTCAGTGAATAACAAAATCGAGCGATTCTTATATTTTCTTTTAATAATTTTATGTTTAAAACACTGAAAAGGATTTAATTTACGTTTAACACATAACTTTATAAAAAATAAAAAATATCTTCACGCAATTCCCAATACAGGGGTAGACAGAGGTCGAGTCTAGACAATTAAGTCCCTTCGACCCAACTTCCACCGAAGATATTTTTGCGACAACGTGACAGGTGGTGCGCCCGTCGCCGTCTTTATGTCCAAGCCACCGATATTCGTACATAAGTTTTCGAAAAACCCATTGGTACGAGCCTACCAACCAGGGATCGAACTTGGGTCTATTGAGTCGAAATTCCGACCACCCAACCACTTGGTTGGGTGGTCGATCTTTAATAAAGTTTAAATAAATAAATAAACGTTTGTACTGACTCATTGATAAATATATATATATATATATATATATATATATATATATATATATATATATATATATATATATATATATATATATATATATATATATATATATATATATATATATATATATATATATATATATATATATATATATATATATATATATATATATATATATATATATATATATATATATATATATATATATATATATATATATATATATATATATATATATATATATATATATATATATATATATATATATATATATATATATATATATATATATATAGCATATATATATATATATATATATATATATATATATATATATATATATATATATATATATATATATATATATATATATATATATATATATATATATATATATATATATATATATATATATATATATATATATATATATATATATATATATATATATATATATATATATATATATATATATATATATATATATATATATATATATATATATATAAATAAAATTTAAATGACTGTAATATTGAAATACCGTTTTACTACATGTATATTAATATATACGGCATATACAACAAAACAACATTTTTTTTCAATTTTTGCCTGTCTGTCTGTTTGTATGTTTCGGATAATCTCTGAATCGGCTAGACAGATTTTAACAGGATTTTTACTGACAGTTAGCAAATTTTATAAGGAGTAACAAAGGCTAGTTTAATTTTAGAAACATAATTAGGCTTCCGCGTTAAGTGTTAAACTGTAGCAGCCTCGAGGGGCAGCTAGTCTCTCCTAAGAAGTGAAGTTGCTTTGCCTATGGATTGGTTGTAATAGTTAGCTTTCTTTTTACTTAATTAGTTTTTTTTTTACCTCTGGAATATGTAATTGAATATGAATATGGTAATTTATATATGACGTACTAATCCTGCCATCTGTCGGTACCTTTTGGAATTTTTAAAGCGCGACATTTCAAAAGCATTATTGGTAACCTTTTGTAATATTTTTAAGGAAAAGGTGTTTTATTTTGACTAAAGGACACATGGCATTCGGATGGATTCTGTTAAAATACGGTCGTCAACTAATGAATGATGATGAAAACAGATTCTGTTCTTTATTTATCATGTATGGAACCGATTACATACCGTTTCATTGATTAAATGCTATCGATATCACATCAAACTTGATAACTATATAATTCGATAACGATACGACAACGCCAACGATATAATTGGTATATAAGTTTTTTTTTTTGAAAAACTCATTGGTACGAGCCTGCCACCTGGAGATCGAACTCAGGTCTCTCGACTCGGAATACCGACCACCCAACCACTCGGCGATATCAATAAAATTGATATCCTCAATATAAAAAAATACTTTTCGTTCGAAATAAAGTTTTTCCCATCGAACTGACTCGTGTAACTTCAATCCAGAGCTATTTGATTTCAATCGCTCTCCGTTACCGCGCAACGAGACCACACCGGATGTAAAGTGTATCCAGTTAGAGCGAGTGCTTGTGTTGCAAGCCAGTCGCATCGAGTATCACTTTACACGAGGAAAGAGTGCTGTCGAGTGTTATTTCACTAAATGTTAACGTCTTTGAAGTTAACAAGAAGTTAAAAAGAAGTTAGAAAGAAGTTAATAAGTAAGAAGTTAAAAAGAAGTTAAGTGAAGGTATTTCAGACAACAGTCGTCATTATTTTTTTGTTGTATTTGAGCATAGTTTCCATTTTTATAAACACGTATTCCCAATACTGTGGAAGTCAGAGGTATAGAAAATTTAAGTACTCACATTTCACCGGAACTATTTTTGGACATCCAGTTTCGAATTCCGATCACCCTATCAATCGGCTATCGTGACTCTGTAGATATTTATTATTATGCTATATGTTTGTAATATTGTTAATGACAATCATTTCGCCAACAAACAGTTTAAATAAACAATATGGTGAAAACTAAAATAAGAAATATTACGATGTAAAAAATAAATTTAGAAATATATTAAGAAATATAAACTAAAATAAGTTTTAAATAAATAAAAAAAATGTTAGTATAACACCTTATGTGAGAGACTTTTGTCCTGCAGTGGAATAACGGTTGTTAAGTTAGTAAGTCCACATTAATTTGTTTATTATAATAGAGGATCTCGATACCGAGGCGGCGTTAAGTCGACTCATGTCGAGCGCGGCGCCCGTTGTTATTCCAGTCACGAGTCCGCGCTACGATATTTTATTCAACAACTCTTCAATTTTCATTTGCAATTTTGAAAGTACCAGTAGATAACACTATGAACTCCAAGTGCGCTGTTAGGAATACTTAGTGAAGACACCTTATAATTGGAATATCGGTTGTGGCCCCCACTGGTCAGTAGGGAGTAATTGTAGGGATCATGGCAATTGGCATTAAGAAAATTCTTCTTCTATTAAGACTGCCATTTCAATCTGAAGCAAGACCAGCGGAGAGGTATCGCTGCAAATTTTCTCTCCGGAATCTAATTACACGCATCATAAACACATCACGTTGATCAGCTTCGCTTGTAAAACTTCACTGCAGGTTGTGGGTCTTTTCTCCTAAGAGGATTTGTTTTTCATAATCCCCTGCATGGCAAGTAGATCTCTCATCTTCTATGCGGTCGCTCATGGTAGAGTCTACATTCTAATGCCTTGTTTTGAGGCGAAATACGTGTCACGTTTTCGGTAGTGGTATATGTTACATGGTTTGAGTGTAGTGATGAGGAAGCATCCAGTAGAATTAGTGCATGCAGTGCATGGGTGGTTCACATCTTCTCTTCGGACCAGGTATCACATACATTTTTTGCATTCAGAATGGTGGGATGTAATTATTTAATAACAACTTCATAATAATGAAATTCCGCAAAGTAATGCCTGAGTCTATGAACTCACTGAAAACACTCAATAAAGGGAGGGGTATGCTCTTTCACCGACTTTACAAATCAGAGCGAAATTATTGCGCATAAATAATTTTGAAATTTGCAAAGAAATTCAAACCCTTTATTATGAACGGTGAATGCGACGGAACTGAAAGAAAGAAGAAGTAAATTCCTAATTCGAATCCGCTTGATAAATTATTTATGAAGGAAAATTTCAAGTTTAGTAAGAATCCGAAAAAGTTGTGAATACAGATAAATTGGAGGAGTGTTTTACAATTCCTACCGAGAGTTGCGTCCATTTCAATGAGCTGATCGTTCTGTAGCAATTTTGGCTCATTGAATTATTAATTCCAATCTATTGTGAGTGCTCGGCACGTCGGATATTTTTTAGAAAGAAATAAAAATCAAATTCATTAATTATCTACTTTCTCTTTTAAGGTTTGTTACTAAATATTCTTTTTCTCATCTTCATGCATTTTACATTGCTGTGGTAGTCCGAGGTCTAGATAATTTTGTCTTTTCGAGTCACATTTTACCACAGCTTATTGGGGATATAAGCAAATAAGCTTAAGCTTATAGCTTAAGCAGAACTCATAGGCTTAAGTGTGATAGAATCCTCAATGAAGATAAGCAGCAGAACTAAGGTAACCGACACAGTCGTACAGATCAGCGCAATGAAGTGGCAATGGGCCGGTCAGATAGTTCGGTGAAGTGATTCTCCAACAGTCGTTTAGACAAACACACTGTAGGACGACCCCTACAAGATGTGGTTAAGACTTGCAAACCTGTGCGGGAAGTCGATGGATACAGATGTCTAAGGACCGTGCTTATGGAAAATTCTGAAATAGGCTTATGTTTAGCAGTAGACTCTTATTGGGCTATATAGAAGTACAGAAGAGAGGTGTTCTTACTTTTGTTTTAGTATCCAAGCTAATCAAATATTACATAAATAAAATAAATAAATATCTTCACGAAATTCCCAATACAGGGGTAGACAGCAGTCCAGTCAAGACAATTAAGTCCCTTTGGTGGGTCACCTTCCACCGAAGATATTTCGAGACAACGTGATAGATTTCGAGCCCGTCGCCGTTTTTATGTCCAAGCCAACCATATAATTCGTACATAAATTTTTGAAAAACCCATTGGTACGAGCATGCCACCTGGGGATTGAAATCGGGTCTCTTGTCTCGAAATTCCGACCACCCAACCACTTGGTTGGGTGGTCGGTCTTTGGTAAAAGTTTAAAAAAAAGATCTGTTCAAGCTCTATTCCCAGAAGTCGGATTCTGGTCTCTTATGCCTACTTCCGATCACCTAACATCTTGGCTATCTGGGCTGTATTTTTCTTGAGTAGAAGTATATTCCACAGTACATCGCAAACATCTAATGATACGGCAAGAAGTTTGCAATTAGCTTGCGGAGAGTAGGCACATAATTACCTGTACAGTGCTGTGAAAATCGAGATCGAAGAATAGGTTCCTCATGATCGTGATGAATAACAAAGCTTGTGTTCATTAGCAGCGCACATTATCCAATCGACTATTGACGCCTAAATATACACAATATTTAAGCGTCAATAGTCGATTGGATAATGTGCGCTGTGAAAAGTAACATCACAGGTTCGGACCTGCCATTTGACTATTGCCGTAAACCACTCTAGACATTGCAGCTTAATTGAAGTGGTCAGCAGGAATACTAGTAGTGTTAGTATGCTACTTTTTCTTACAAAGATAGTTTTAAAAATCTGAATAGATATGTATCTTAACGAAATCTAATCTATACATATATCTATATATATAAATAAAATTTAAATGACTGTAATATTGAAATACCGTTTTACTACATGTATATTAATATATACGGCATATACAACAAAACAACATTTTTTTTCAATTTTTGCCTGTCTGTCTGTTTGTATGTTTCGGATAATCTCTGAATCGGCTAGACAGATTTTAACAGGATTTTTACTGACAGTTAGCAAATTTTATAAGGAGTAACAAAGGCTAGTTTTATTTTAGAAACATAATTAGGCTTCCGCGTTAAGTGTTAAACTGTAGGCAAAGCCCCGAGGGGCAGCTAGTCTCTCCTAAGAAGTGAAGTTGCTTTGCCTATGGATTGGTTGTAATAGTTAGCTTTCTTTTTACTTAATTAGTTTTTTTTTTACCTCTGGAATATGTAATTGAATATGAATATGGTAATTTATATATGACGTACTAATCCTGCCATCTGTCGGTACCTTTTGGAATTTTTAAAGCGCGACATTTCAAAAGCATTATTGGTAACCTTTATAATATTTTTAAGGCAAAGGTGTTTTATTTTGATTAAAGGACACATGACATTCGGATGGATTCTGTTAAATACGGTCGTCAACTAATGAATGATGATGAAAACAGATTCTGTTCTTTATTTATCATGTATGGAACCGATTACATACCGTTTCATTGATTAAATGCTATCGATATCACATCAAACTTGATAACTATATAATTCGATAACGATACGACAACGCCAACGATATAATTGGTATATAAGTTTTTTTTTTGGAAAAACTCATTGGTACGAGCCTGCCACCTGGAGATCGAACTCAGGTCTCTCGACTCGGAATACCGACCACCCAACCACTCGGCGATATCAATAAAATTGATATCCTCAATATAAAAAAAATACTTTTCGTTCGAAATAAAGTTTTTCCCATCGAACTGACTCGTGTAACTTCAATCCAGAGCTATTTGATTTCAATCGCTCTCCGTTACCGCGCAACGAGACCACACCGGATGTAAAGTGTATCCAGTTAGAGCGAGTGCTTGTGTTGCAAGCCAGTCGCATCGAGTATCACTTTACACGAGGAAAGAGTGCTGTCGAGTGTTATTTCACTAAATGTTAACGTCTTTGAAGTTAACAGTGTTATTTCAGACAACAGTCGTCATTATTTTTTTGTTGTATTTGAGCATAGTTTCCATTTTTATAAACACGTATTCCCAATACTGTGGAAGTCAGAGGTATAGAAAATTTAAGTACCCACATTTCACCGGAACTATTTTTGGACATCCAGTTTCGAATTCCGATCAACCACACAGTTTATTTTTCGAAGACTAAGTCAAACTAGGTCATCATCCGCTAATTCTCAGGCCAATACCACTACGGCCGGTTAGTATTGTATTTGCAAGTAAATGATATTTTTGTTATGGAGACTGCCTTTCCATATCTATATCGTCTCGGTCTTCTTACCCAGTCGTGCTTACTTTAATGTCTAGATTGAATTTAGATTGGCCAAAGCCAGAAAGTATTTAAACTAAATTTCTCAAAATATAGCTCTTTTGTTATAGTTATATTCTAACTGGTTCGCAACGACAACTATATAGCTTAGTTGATAGTGACCGTGCTATCGAAGCTAAAATATGTTGGGTTCGAATTTAGTTACGAGCAAGCATTTGTGTAATGAATTTGAACGATAACCTACTACGTTTACTCACCAACCCCTGGGTTGACTGGCAGAGAATCCCCAATGCATTAAGTCCACCCTTTGCGGCCTTTATTGTTAAGGTGAAGCAATAAAGTTTAAATAAATAAATAAACGTTTGTACTCGACTCATTGATAAATATATATCTATGTGTGTTGTAGCGTTGGCAATGGATTTACCACTTACGAAAGAGCTTAAGAAGAGCCATGACATCTATCTATCTCTGTATTGGGAACAAACTTGAAGATAAAAATTAATCTTTTAAATGTTAGATAAATGTAAACTAGTAGCCCATAGCTGGGCAAAGGCCTTCTCTGAAATATTTGACAAAGATTAGAGCTGGGAAACGTCCACAACTGCTCCAGTGTCCGTCGTTGAACTTCAAGCGTTCTTTATATCTATTTATTAATTCTCACACGGGCAGGTTTCCTGACGATATTTTCCTTCACAACGGAGCTCATGGTAAATTTAGCATTTATTAACTTACTTATAATTCATTTTTATTCAATTTTAAATGATTTGAATTATAAGGATAGTTTGTAAGTCTCTTAAGTTGTGATTCCGTAGCGGCTTTTATGTAAGCCACTGCGAAGGTCAACCAGGACTGACGGCGGCAACATAAGCCTTTGATTTTAAATTTTAAATTGGATAACTTTATGCGGTGCGATTTAGAATCGTCCGCGAATGAATCCCTTTGTTCAGGCACTTTGGGTGATTAAAAAGTAATTAACGTTCCATTGTTAATCCGGAAATAATATTTTATCGATGACGATTCAGTGAATAACAAAATCGAGCGATTCTTATATTTTCTTTTAATAATTTTATGTTTAAAACACTCGAAAAGGATTTAATTTACGTTTAACACATAACTTTATAAAAAAAAAAAAAAAATATCTTCACGCAATTCCCAATACAGGGGTAGACACAGGTCGAGTCTAGACAATTAAGTCCCTTCGACCCAACTTCCACCGAAGATATTTTTGGGACAACGTGACAGGTGGTGAGCCCGTCGTCGTCTTTATGTCCAAGCCACCGATATTCGTACATAAGTTTTCGAAAAACCCATTGGTACGAGCCTACCAACTAGGGATCGAACTTGGGTCTATTGAGTCGAAATTCCGACCACCTAACCACTCGGCTATCGTGACTTTTAAATAAAGAATAAATAAATATACACATCAACATTTCATACATTGTTCCAATCGAAACACTGTAGGAAATGTGGTTTACTATATTGACCCGTTCGGAAATCGAACCCCGGATCTCAGAGCTGGCGATACCATGATGTTGCTATTTATCGGCAGTAATAGGTTAGATTTGGTACCATGCCTTACCAGTTCCAGGTAAGGCATGATACCAAATCTTGTCCTAGACAGACAAGGAAGTCAGGACCCAGGACAAGGAATTCAGAAGTCATGGCTATGTATATTCTTTTTAACGGCCTTAGTAGGTTCTTAACCTGCCTCTCTTGCGGGGTATACCTTTGAAGGGTTGCGGATACGAATCCCGAGAGGAGCAAACATTTATGTGATAAATATTAATGTTTGTACCCGAGTCATGGATGATTATGTATACTCGTATAAATATTTCTTTATGTAAGTATACTGTACCCTTATGTTGAATGTTCGGCTCCGAACCTGACAAGATGCATGAAATTATCTTTGGTGAAAGGTGGATCGAAAGGACTAAATGTCTACGCCAATTATTGGGAAAATGCGTGGTGATAAATATTTTTGCTTAATTAAAACTGACTAGAAATGATGGAAAGAAAGAAAGTTTATTTATCGCTACAACCAGAAATAAATTATGACATAAAATTAAAACTAAACACAGAAAAAAAGACAACTATGATTTACAAAATTGATTATTGGGTTGCAGCAACAAAACGGCCTCCGACTCAGCGCAATGTTGTAGCCATGCTGTCACAACTACAACGCTGGTATTCCGTCGGAGCCATATATATATAAAAACAAACAAATAAATAAACAATAATAATAAAATAAAATAATAAATATCTTCACGCAATTCCCAATACAGGGGTAGACAGAGGTCATGTCTAGACAAGTCCCTTTGACCCACCTTCCACCGAAGATATTTTCGGGACAACGTGACAGATGGTGAGCCCTTCGCCGCCTTTATGTCCAAGCCAACGATGAAATTCGTACATAAGTTTTTGAAAAACTCATTGGTACTGCCACCTGGGGATCGAACTCGGCTCTCTCGACTCGAAATTCCGACCACCCAACAACTCGGCTATCGTGACTTCAATAAACAATTAAATTAAATAATAAATTCGCGAGCAGTCGCCCGAATTTAATATATTTTAAACTGCTATATGACTAAAATTAATTTATGAAAATACTATTACGATAAACACTTAAAACTGCTACTTTAAACATACGAATTAATTTAAAGAATTTAAATAAATTAATTTAAAGAATACGTTTTGTGTAGTCCACAAAGTTGTAATTTAATCTGAAAGTAGTAAAATATCCAAAATACTCTAATAATCAAAAATACTTGTACCTAATCATATATTCTACTGTTGCTATTGATGTATTCCATTACAATTGATTCAATATCTAATTTAGGCACATTGTACGCATGCGCCGTTTGACTGAATTCAGCCGCATCTCGCCAAACGTGCGGTTTCTTAGTGCAGCCGCATTATACGAGTGTTTATTGATGAAGGGAGACTGAAGGTAGGTATATATTGTCATTTGTTAACGTATGTGCTCTAATATAACAAGTGATCGCCACTGATTTGTGTGCAACCAACTCTTGCTTAAGATCTCCTCTGTTTCGATTAGGTAGTTCCTGTAATCATAATCTCACGCATGTTGACAGTTTTCTGCACGCATGTCAAGTATCTCGGTCTGATCTGATCTGAATTTACCTGTTGATAAGTAATCTACCTAAGTATTATTTTAATATTACAATTATGTAGTGTATACTATGTAGGCTCTGTATGCAAGCTGTGGCAGACCCAAGCGATAAAATCAGTGCAGATGGGCCGGCATAAGTAAGGCGTGAAGTAGAGGAATCTCTTGCCGAGTTTTTTTGAAGGAGTGAAATGACTGGTGAATCACTTCTTCCCCTTCTCCTGCCATTGTCTTGAGGTGTGTTTGAACGTGGGCGTTTGTAATCGTTTATAATCGGAGCTGGCTCTTTCACAATAGTGTTGGGCAGGATATAAACGAGCAGGTCACGATAGCCGAGTGGTTAGGTGGTCGGAATTTCGAGTCAATAGACCCGAGTTTGATCCCCAGTTGGTAGGCTCGTACCAATGGGTTTTTAAAACTTATGTACGAATATCGTTGGCGTGGACATGAAGACGGCAACGGGCTCACCATCTGTCCAGTTGTCCCGAAAATATCTTCGGTGGAAGGTGGGTCGAAGGGAATTAATTGTCTAGACTCGACCTCTGTCTGCCTCTGTATTGGGAATTGCGTGAAGATATTTTTTTTAGGTACATTTAGTCCGTACAAAATATTTCAAATATTCTGTCGCATCACGAAACTTACACACTAGCCTTATCATTCTTTGCTAAAAGGACTGTAAAATGTTCAGTTCATTGTACTGAACATTTAATGAACATTGTACTGTAAAAGAGTGAAAGTGGCTTCGTAAAAAAAGAGGCTACTCTTGCAAAATCTTATAGAAGTAGCGTTCAGCTTACATGTATCTCCTATTAATTTACCCGCGAATTACGTAACTTGCTAACTCATTCGAAACTTTTAATGTAATTCAACATCGATGCAATATCCCTTGGCGGTCTTAACGCGCATCCAATTAATTTAATTATCAGGATAAAGTTTTGCGCGAGCTGACGGGGAACATTTTGACGGGAATGTACCGCGAATTTAATTTTACGTTCCAAATAGAAACAGTATGTTGCCTTATATTTTTCACAGTTATAAATTTTTAGTGTTTGTTATACTACAGAGTGTATATTATACTAAACATCTTGTTTTTTCGATTAGTGTAATTTCTATTGGAAATATGTCAGAAAAATTCCAGTTTCGTCACTTTATCATATTTAATACATAGACAGAAACAACATCACCAACATTGCTCTAATCCCAAATGCTTTAAACATTTGTTAAATCTGATAGTAAGTAATTATAACATTAAGAGTATGTTTTTGTAATGACTATTTATTAAATAAATAAAAATAATAAATAAACAAATAAATTATATTAATTAGACATAGTATATGCATAGATAAATAAGTCACGATAGCCGAGTTGTTGGGTGGTCGGAATTTCGAGTCGAGAGAGCCGAGTTCGATCCCCAGGTGGCAGTACCAATGAGTTTTTCAAAAACTTATGTACGAATTTCAACGTTGGCTTGGACATAAAGGCGGTGAGGGGCTCTCCACCTGTCACGTTGTCCCGTGCCGATTGCGTGAAGATATTTTTTTTTATAAATACATTCACAGTATATACTCGTATATACACATAGTACACTCTGATTCCAAAGTAAGCAGCTTAAGCATGTGTTATATGGAATCAGCAACAAAGAAGGCATCACAAACAAGCAGACTCAAGAAAATGTAGAAAAAGTGTTTTCTACATTGACCCGACCGGGAATCGAACCCAGAGCCTCCTCAGAGCTGACGACATCTTGAACATCGGTGTGTACGCCACTCGTCAAGTGCCTACTACGGTCTATAAAATTTATTAATATTTTTAAATGACACAGCTTTCTGATGCGTTTTCATTTCTGAGGAATAATGTAGAATGATATAGCTCGTTTTTGCACGGTTCTTACTACTACTCTAATTTAAGCAAGACTTCTTGTGCATAATGTAAATACTATGAACAAACACAAGCTTGTAACACCGGCTACTAGACTCTACAGAGTAAATAGCTCGTTCATAGGGCGGTGTATACGCTTCGACATTAAAATCCCGGTAAATGTATAGTCTACCTTTTAACAAGTTTAAGAAATTTTTATTAAAAAAAAAAAATATAAATATCTTCACGCATTTCCAAATACAGGGGTAGATAGAGGTCTAGTCTAGACAATTAAGTCCCTTTGACACACCTTCCACCGAAGATATTTTCAAAAAGTCACGATAGCCGACTGGATGGATGGTCGGAACTTCGAGTCGAGAGACCCGAATTCGATCTCCAAGTGGCAGGCTCGTACTAAAGGCGGCGACGGGCTCACCACCGTTGTCCCGAAAATATCTTCGGTGGAAGGTGGGTCAAAGGGAAATTAAAGAAAAACTTTATAAAAAGGGTTATTATAATATAAATAAATATATTAGTAACAGTAACCACTGGGAATAAGGTGATCGGTCTCAAGTTATTTCTATAAAGAATCGCATCACAATTGTGTAAAATAATATAGTATATGAAAAAAAGATTGACCAGAAAGAGGATACCTACGGTGTTTCTTTCGCCTGTTTCTTCTCCGTTAGAGGAACCTCGTTGCGAAACAGTGGTAGATTATAAAATAACTTTCGATAAAATAATGTACATTCGTAAGTCGGTGAATAATTGATTTGATTTGATTCAAATACTACAGAATTTACACTGTGTTTTTTTCCGATATAGGTGAGTGTGAGACTTGATGACTCTAGGAGTCAGTGAAAGAGAAAGCAACTTTGAAATTTTTATAATATAACTTACAGCATTTGATTATTTTATTATTGTTAAAGTATTATGCATACAATGTTTTACGGAAAATGAACAGCTTCCTATCGTCTTACTTACGACCTATACAAGTCATCTGCAGGACACAATACTCCTTTAAAAAGGATTTTCAATAATCACCAGAGACGCTGCTAAACGAATCGTCAGCGGGAATCGGTATAGTCGGTTTAGTAATCATTTAATATTTAACAAGCTCTCATGGCATCCATACAACAAATTATTACAGAAGCGGTCTACTTTTGATCTTCACACATTTCTCAATACAGAGGCAGCCAAAGGTCTAGTCAAACTGATCCTCTAGCTTCTCATTTCACCGGAGATTATTTTGGGACAACGTGTCAAGCGGGGGTCATCAGTCTACTTCAGTAATCTTCTTTATTGAAGTTGCACAATTCTTTGGCCACAATTTGCCACTTACCATCGTCTCAAGTATAACTATTTTTCATTCATTTTATATTTTTTGCTCCAAAAAATCTGTACAAAGGCAAGCTTAATGCTATAATGCTACCAACTAAGTGAAAAAAATATATAAAATATCTTCACGCAATTCCCAATACAGGGGTAGACAGAGGTCAAGACTAGACAATTAAGTCCCTTTGACCCACCTTCCACCGAAGATATTTTCGGGACAACGTGACAGGTGGTGAGCCCGTCGCCGCCTTTATGTCCAAGCCAACGATGAAATTCGTACATAAGTTTTTGAAAAACTCATTGGTACTGCCACCTGGGGATCGAACTCGGGTCTCTCGACTCGAAATTCCGACCACCCAACAACTCGGCTATCGTGACTAATTACTTGTAACCATTTAATTAACCAACTAAGTGAAGGTTGAAGAAAATTTGGTTAGGGCAGTTAATATAGTTAAAGATGTCAACGATGCGAGAACGCATATTACTCTTCTATCCTGAACCTGAAATACGTATTACACGTATGCATGCACCTATGTACGTACCAAAGATTTCGAAGTAATAAACCAACATTTGTTTTACGAAATCAGTTTTCCTTATTTCCATTTTCATCATACGTTTTCCATCTGCTAATGGAAGTAGAAGCAATGCACTCTCCGGGAGCGGAAAGTGGGACAAGCTGGAGCTTGAGAAACTGCATGGAATATGAAAGCAGCTTTGTGAAAGAAAGACACGATTTTGGAAGTATAATGAAAAGACTTTAAAACAGTTACAAAGCGAAACAATTACTGGTATAAATATGTATCTATATATTAATACGCCAAGAGAAATATTTGTAATCCATTTGTGTGATACGGTATATGCTGTAGTTATGAGGTAACAAACATAAACAAAGACAAAACTAGAATAATTCACGTCCTTCCCAATACTGGGGTAGACAGAGGTCCTTTCGAACAACCTTTCACCAAAGACATTTTTAGGGCAACGTGACAGGTGGTCAGACTGTCATCGTCTTTATGTTCAAGCCAATGACATAAATTTGACATAAAAAAATCATTGCTACGCCTATCAATTGGGGATCGAACTCGGGTCTACAACAAATGTTGGAATGTTTTTGAGCGACAGCAGCGACAAATAAGGAAAAACCGAAATATTGTAAGATGTAATTCTCGTGTTTAAACTTTTATCACTGTTACCAAAAATGTTGTTGAAAAACCCAATGGTACGAGTCACCTGGGGATCGAACTCGGGTCTATTGACTCGAAATTGCGACCACCCAACCACTCGGCTATCGTGACTTTGATAAATGATAGGTAATTAGGGAATAAAGTTGGACGCATAAATCAGAAGGCATTTTGCCTTTAAAATTGATGCTTTTATTTACATCCGGGAAGCAGACGAAGTGACTAGGTACTTTGAATGACTGCGCTTTTATTTGTTTGTTCTGCTTAATATTGACTACAATACAAAACTTGATTTTGACATGGAAGAATGAAGTCATAATACATAGACAAATACATAGATAAGGACAAGTTTTTGCTGATCTGTTTATATTATTGATATGCTTATATTATGATATATGACTATGGTATTATTGCTGATCCTAACTAAAGTAAGTTGAAAACCAATGTAAATTTTGTTTCAACTGATCTGATACTGACGGACTGAGCTGATGTTCTTAAAGTTGCGAAAAATACCTCCAACAATCCTGGCGCTGCGCCAATAGATAGCAATGTGTTGGATAGTGCGTGCCGCGTCTGCCTTACCAGCAATTCCTACTTCGTGATTTGCATGATTAATAGATATAGACTCTACGTAACGACACGATGAAAATCTTCAGTCAAAAACAGGAGCCGAACGCGAATTTAACTCGCTCTTAAATCATAAAAGAAACACTTTATCCTATTTTTTTTTGGAGTTTACTCTTTTAGAATCGATTTTCATATACGAGGCAGGTGTATAAAATTTCATGGAGAGGAAAATTAAACTATCCATTATAAACCGTTACGTTATGCTTTATCATCATGCGCAACTTATATTACGCAGCCCCCTGCACAGAGCACTCCCGGCTTCATGGTAACACTTGTTTTTATTACCATAATTATGTAATGTATACTGATGATTATTAATTATATAATTAATATTAATATATGTATCATGTATATTTTCAAAAAGTCACGATAGCCGAGTTGTTGGGTGGTCGGAATTTCGAGTCGAGAGACCCGAGTTCGATCCCCAGGTGGCAGTACCAATGAGTTTTTCAAAAACTTATGTACGAATTTCATAAAGGCGGCGACGGGCTCACCACCTGTCACGTTGTCCCGAAAATATCTTAGGTGGAAGGTGGATCAAAGGGACTTAATTGTCTAGACTTGACCTCTGTCTACCCCTGTATTGGTAATTGCGTGAAGATATTTTATTTTATTTTTTTTTATGTATATTGTCAGTAATCTAAATGAGGTTCATAAACAGAAATAAATAAATAAATAATACTTATACAGATAGGGACAACATAACATCATACATTGCTCCGATGTTATGGGAATCGGAAACAACGAAGGCACCACAAACACCCAGACCTGAGAAAATGTAGAATATTTTTAATAGAAGGTTTTTCTACATTGACCTGACCGGAAATCGAACCCAGGACCTCGAGATGGCGACATCTTGAAAACCGGTGTTTACGCCACTCGTCCACGGAAGTCATTCGGTTCATAAGCAGTCATTTACTAATCTACATATTTTGTTATCGTTTGTAGGGAGTAAACTCCAGTCGAGGTTTGGAGCTAACACAATTTTTTTATGGTACTAGCATGGACGACTGCAAACATCATTTGTTAATGCGGTATTCAAAAACCTATTTACAAACTCCCTTTACATGCCATTTCAATTATGTTTATTTTCTAATACAACCTACATTCTCACGAAATAAAATTTACGATAGCCGAGTGGTTGGGCTGTCGGAACTTGAGTCAAGAGACCCGAGTTTGATCCCCAGGTGTTAGGCTCGTACCGAAACGATTTATATCGTTGGCTTGGTTATAAACGGCATAGCGTGAAAATATTTATTTATTTTGTATAAGTTACATTCCTATTTTAACCCGCCCAATGATGTCAATGTTAAGATAATTTTAAATTATAATTAACGGCTTATATACCAAACTATATCGGTATCACAAACACCCACACCCGTGAAAATTGTTTTCTAAATTGTGCCGACCGGAAATTGAACCCGAGAACTCAGAGCTGGGACACCATAAAAACCGGTGTATACGCCACTCGTCCATGGCAGTTTATCTATTTTATGAGATTTTTAACTTTCATTTGAAAACGTACCCTTGTTGAGCAAGTGACAAAAAAATACCACCACACTTACTAAATACTTTAAAACGTCGTATGCATAATAATTAAGATATTGTGAAAGAAGTCACAAGTTATCATTACGACAAAACTGTTGAGATAATTATGCGACGTGACGTCGGTCGGGCTAAGTGGGGGAGGGGGGGGGGTACTGGGACTGCGTCCGTGCTTCTGATGGAATGATAGATGAAGAGATAAAGCCTTATCCAGTTCGTGCTCAGCTTACAATATCGAACGCCGCAATTTACATTGTCCGCTTGCGCTCAGATGCAACGTGATCATAGTAATTAGTTGTGCAGACAATCAAAAACATATACTACTAATATTATAAATGTAAAAAACAAAAACAAGAAAACGGTTAAATAAATTTGAATGAAATTTGGAATAATGTAAAGGGTATTTATTATCCCGGAAAAATGGTTGATACAATCAAACATAAAAGCCTATTATAGCCCACTGCTGGACTTAGTCGTCTCGCGTGGGAGGGTTTGACATAATCGCTACGATTGCCAAGGGGATTAGCGATCGCAGTACCAGACATCTTGCAACTTCGACCCGGTTATACCTATATATACTTCACCTTCTATTGCTTGGGTTAAGAGGGTAATCGTCGTATGCGAAGACTGAGGGCGACAGATGTCAGGATGACCATCTAAAAACCTCCAAAATTCTAGAGAACGGTGACAGGTAAAAAATATCCTCACGACTTTCCCAATACTGGGGTAGACAGGGGTTTAGACTATTTTATCCTTTCGACCCACCTTCAAAGGAAAACATTTTTAAAGACCACGTGGCAGGATTCTATAACCCACGTGGGCTTAAGCTACTAAATATGGGATTAAGAAGCTTAAGCATACTTGGATCCAGACATTTAAGTCCATTCGACCCATCCACCGAAGAAATTTATTGGGATAACGTGGCAGGTTATGAGCCCGTCGCCGTGTTTTAAGTCCAAGCCTATGATATAAATCGTGCATAAGTTTTTGAAAATAAAAAATCATTGTTACGAGTTGCCACCTGGGGATCGAACTTTGGTTCTCTTAACTCGAATTGTGATCACGCAACCACTCGGCTAGCGTGACTTCTCGACGGCGACAGGTAGCAGCATCTGCCATATTGCCATTACCACACCAAGAAAAGAAGAAACCTATGGAACTTCCATTTTTGACTTCCGTGAATATCAGAAATCGTTGTCCCAAAAACATTTTCGGTGGAAAGTGGGTCAAAGGTACCTCTGTCTACCCCTGTATTGGGAATTGCGTGAAGATATTTATTATTTCTTTATTTTTATGAATATGAGAAAGTTTTTTTAACAATTAAACTGTACAGATGGAGGTACTTGAGAGCTAGGAAGCTGGAATGAATATGCGACGAGTCGTCGCGGCCATGTTTTATTCATCGCTCCCGAGATGTTGATCTCGCAGTCGACGTTATTTCGTATCCTCTTTAACTGTCCTCTTATTACTTTGCACTTGCCAGTGACGATAACGATTTCAAATGAATAAGTGACTGTTTATACAACCGTTTTTGTATTACGACGTGAATTAATACGCACTTAACTGATCCGAGCTATGGGACCTTTTTAACTGCATGCTGTTTCCCTTACTGAAGGTATCAGTCTAAATAATGGCGTTCTTTCGACCCATTTTTCGCTGAAAATTATTTTGGGACAGGTTTTCTAAGTGTCTGAGCTAACTGAAACTTTTTTTTTATTTATCTTCACGCTATTCCCAATTCAGGAGGAGACATAGGTCTAGACAATTAAGTCCTTTCGACCCAGCTTCCACTGAAGACAATTTTTTGGACAAAATTTTTTGGTGAGCTCGTATACATTAATATATGATAAACACACCGTATACATTAATGTATTACATTAATATCATTAATGTAAATAAATTAATATTTATATAATTACTTGATTTAATGTGCTTATAAGTGTGTTATGGAACAGTGAGAGCCTATCCTCTGGCGATCGAACTCGGGTCTCTTGACTCGAATCCCGATCACCCAACCATTCGGCTATCGTGACTTAATAAACTTATGTGATATATCGTGACTTATGTTTAAAAATGTTTGCCTTTTGTGGGATTCAACCCGCGACCCGAAATTTCGAAGAAAATTACCGGATCGTCCTGCTATTATTGGGAACTGAATTAATACTTATTTGACTGATTTCAGTTTTGGAACCTGACTGCTAACTACCGGAGAAAACACTTTTTCTATATTTTCTCGGGTCTGGATGTTTGTGGTACCGTCTTTGTTTCTGATTCCCATAATACAATACGAGTGCTTAAGTTGCTTACTTTGGGGTCAAAGCAATGTACGTGATGTTGTTGCTATAATTATTACATTACGTTTTTTTGGCTAGGGGAGAGGAACTTCGGGCTTCTCGCAAATTCTAGTTCGGCTTGTCATCCATTCGTTACTTAACTTACTTAACGGCCTAGAAAAGTTTACTGCGGGTCAAAGGCCTTTCCTGTAATGATTAGGAATCATCTCCCATCACTGGTCTGTTGAATTTTATAATTATTTCGCCATCGTTTGTTAGCCGATTGCATTTTAAAAGCCTATCTCTTAGTCGCTACTTACAATATTCGCGGGAAGAAAGACAAGACAAGACAAAGTATATTCTCTCGCCTTAGCCATATCGCAAGTCCACTATTAATTCTTCCTTATTATGCTCCACTTTTTTATGAAATTTCAAGTAAGAAGCGACAATATAATTTTGATACTTCGTATAATGTTCTCTCCCGGCGTCGTATACTTAGGCTATAGACGATATCATAAAGAAATTGTGTTATGCCTGCTACTTCACTCGCGTATTATAATTTCCGTGAAATCCCCGCGGGATCCCTTAATTTCCCGGTGTAACAGGGGCCTATGACTCCCTCCGGACCACAAATATTACAAACTTCGTGCAATATCAAGCTCCAGATTTTTCTCATTGTGACTGCGATTTTTCTGAATAAAACAAATTCTATGATATGTATTTTATATATTTGTATTTGATGCTTATTATTTCCTGTTTATTTACTCTAATACATTCGTATTATGTAACTTTGTAAGCAATTCTATTTTTAGTTTCTGCATGAAAACTTAGTTGTTTAAAGCTTGTTTGTATGTTTGGCGGCAACTCATCAGGTTACATTAGTGCTTATTAGAATAATCAAATTAAAAATTAACAAATTTAGCTAAGAAAGTTATTTTTTGCTTTTTGTGTTATTTTTGAAGAAAGTTTTTAATTTTTTTTTAATTACTAACTATTACTGATTCAAATAAAATTTTGCTTCTTTTTATTAAATATTGTAGATACTTTGACCCACTTTTACCGGAGCTCATTTGGGACGACGTGATTGCTTGTGAGACAATCGTCGTCATAATTAATTAATTAGAATACATAATTAGACGGCAGCACACAAAATTAGAGGCACATAATTAGAGTACATAATTAGACTGCATCCGCATATATATAGTTTTATTGTTGTTTTAAAGTATATAATCGTTTGTATTATTTATACAACGAGTAAATAAACGCACAAGGACAATTTAAAGCCGATTTATGTAGTGCCGTCTTCCGCCGAGACAGCGCATCCAACACGGCAAGGGATAACAGACTTTGTGGAATTGTTTACGCGTCGGAGAGGCGAGCGATGGACATTCGTTATTCGTGACTTGAAGGATGTTTTTGAATGATAAATTAGATTTGAGATCTTCAATATTGTTCGCTGAATTCCAAACAGAACTTCAACATGTTTATAATGTTGAATACGATCGTTATTTCTGGATGAAAGTTCAGCTGTCTCCCGAGTCGAACAGAAACTCTTCATTTATAATGTATTTAAGAGTTCGCAGAGAGTAATGCAGACGCTTGCGATGGTTGTACTTTGTGTTGTATCATACTACTTTTAACATTAAGCGAGCTTATCTTTGTTAAAGTATACGACCCGTTTGTGTGCGTTTGGTCGTGTTCGTGTTTTTACCCTCTTATACTTTACAGCAAATCAAGCGTCCACTGCTTAACATAGGCCTCCCCTAAACCTTTCCATAAAGAACGGTCCCTACCCACCTGCATACATAGACTTCCCGCAATGTTTTGCAAGTCGTCACTCCATCTGGTGGGGGGGGGGAGGGGGGGTTCGTCCTAAACAATACTAGCAATACCCAATAACACAACTAGTTTTCCTGTTAACCACTCCAACTGAGCTGCATTGCTGTCTGGAGTAGTTTACGACAATAGTCGAATGGCGGACCCCTAGGCATTGACGCTTCAATTTGTTTTGTGTTTCGATACTATTTTACATTCTGATTCATGCCCTGTCCAAAGACTTTAAAACAACATGGATTCCATGATAGTCAATCGTCATATATATCAATGTTGATAAATCACCATAACGCCCTGTAAAAATCCATTGGAGGACACAAGCCTCTCCCCCATGGGAGGGTTACTAAATAACTAAATAAGTTATAAATAAATAAATATGTGCATAGATAGTGACAACATCGTATTCTTTTTTTTGATCTTAAAGTAAGCAGCTAAAGCACTTGTATTATGAAACTAGAAACAACGAAGGCACTACGTACAACCGCAGTAACAGATATCTTGTACATTAGACGCTGCTGCCCTGGTATTTTTTTGAGAAAGTTATCGCGCCATCTATCGGTAGTCAAATGAATTTGTAAGGCTTATTCATTATCGATTAATATAACACCATGATAAACCAGATACTTAACGGACAGCGCCGTTGAAGAATAGGGTGTATGGCACTGTGATCGCCAATCAGACTGCGAAGCGAAAGCGAAAAATTATTATCGACAAACGAATGTTTACACTTATTTCGATAAATAAAGCGAAGGCACTATCATACAATTCCACACTTCACGTCATTGCCAATACCTACATCAATAAAATAACACAAATAAAGGCTTATTAAAGTCCACTGCAGGACATAGGCCTCTCCTATAGGGAGGTTTACAAGCGCTTGTCACGCTTGGCAAGCGGATTGCCGGTCGCAGTATCAGACACCTCGCATCTTAGACTGTGCTGCCCATCTTCGGTCTGATATTTTAAGAAACGGTTATCCCGCCATCTATCGGTTGCCACATCAATGCTCAAGGTTGTTTCCCTTACTCGCCTCTTACGATACCCACTGGTATACAGGGAGTGGCAATATTTTTATACCGTTACCACATGGCTGCCAATTTACCAGTAATAGGGATTAATTAAGTTCTTTCGACTCCACCTTTCAAGACATTTCTTGGTCTTTCAGTACAAGCCAACGATATAAATTGTACAAAAGTTTAAAAATAAATCCATTGGTACGAGCCTACCTAGAGATCGGACTGGGGTCTCTTGACTCAAATTACGATCACCTAAGAACTTGGAAATTGTAACTATCAAATCTGTTAGGTCGACAGTCATATTTATATGTGAAAATTCAATTGCATGTGTGAAAATTTTATTAAATATAAGTATATACAGCATTAGACTTAAAGTAAGAAAAAAATGTTTCTTCTTAATTTTCTCTTCTCATGCGTAATGCGGTAAATTCCACAACTTAACCGAAGAGGGAAAATATTCCTTAATATGGACCGGCGGTTGGTGTACTACGGGCGCATACCGTAATGAAGCGCAAGGAATTTTCGCACAGACTTAATATAACCCGTGAGGTTTTGTTATCAACGCTAAGCATGTAATGTGAAGCCTGAATATTGCATAGGGCAGTTGACCCCGATTAGGGCTGGTGCTTAAGTTCTATGAAAATATTAACCGAACTATTAAAAAGCATGACGCGATAATACCGACCACTTATATATTTCCTTACAATTCAGAAAATATTTTCTATGTATCCCGTTTTAAGCATTGTAAGGAATTCAGCATCTTCATGCCGTTCTCTATACTAGGGTAGACAGAGATCTAGAAAATTAAGTCCTTTCGACACACCTTCCACCGAACACATTTTTTGAGATAACGTGACAGGTGGTGAGCCCGTTACCGTCTTTATCTCCAAGCCAACGATATAAATCGGGCCTGATACCTGGGGATCGAACTTGGGTTTCTTGACTCGAATCCCGATCACCATTAAGTTGGTCAGAGTCCTTTGATCCACTTTCTTCAAGTGCTTACTGATAATTAAGTTTGAGTGTCCAAGCTGTAGCGTACGGTACAAGCCCTCTACATACGAATCGAACACGAGTCCCCTGATCCGAATTGAGATCATCCAACAATTCGGTTAACGTGGCTATTTAATTATACTGCTAAGTTTGTTATATATGCCATTTGGTACTTATATACAGTAGTGTGCTGTTTATGTCTAGTTCTTATAAACATGTTGGTACATAAATGTGGGTATAAGTGTTGCATTTAGAAGAAGTTCTTCCGTCACCTCTTGAATTGCTCTGACGAATTGGTATATACCTCTTCGGGTAACTCGATACTGTTGGTTTGGCAGAAAGCGTTTATCTGATGGTTTCGATACCAAACATTTTTTCGAGTTCAATATGTTACTTATATATTTTGAAATAAAAGCAGAAATTAAATAAGTAAGAAAAAAAATCACTTCCAACAACTTCCAACACAGGCGGGACAGGTCAGTTTTTTCTCACTTTTAATCTTCACGCATTTACTGGGGTAGTCAAAAGTTTAAACAATTAAGTGCTTTCGACTCACTTTTTGCCGTAGCTTTTTTGGAACAACGTGACATGTGGAGAACCTGTCGCCATTGTAGAGTCCAAGCTAAAGATATAATACATATGTAGAGAAATAATAATAATAAATAAATAAATAAATATCTTCACGCAATTCCCAATACAGTGGTAGACAGAGATCTAGTCTAGATAATTAAGTCTCTTCGACTCACCTTCCACCAAAGATATTTTCGGGACGACGTGACAGTTGGTGAGCCCGTCGCCGTCTTTATGTCCAAGCCAACGATATGATTCGTACATAAGTTTTTGAAAAACACATTGGTACATTGAACCGCTAGATAGATTAAAATTTTATTTTTACATTTTGCAGACGTTTCCCGATTTTCTTACAAGTCTAAATTGGGAGAGAGAGAGAGGGATTACTACTAGAGGGAATGGAATGGAATATATAATACATTATTTCATAACTTTTCCTTTTCTTTTCTCTTACGACAATCACGGGAAGAAAGAGAAAGTTTAATACTTTCATCCATTTATTACTTAATTAAAGGCCTGTAATAGTCAGCTACAGAAAATAGACTGCTCCAATTGATCTGATTTGCCGTAATCGCTACGATTGGCCAGAGGATTAGCGATCGCTGTGCTAGACACCTAGTACCGTAGATACTGCTGCCCATCACCCGTATACATAATTTTATTCTGGTATTTTCCGTGTAGGTTACCCCACCATCTATCGGTTGCAATCACTATTTACAAGGCTTTTCCCTCAATCGACTCCTACGACACTCATGGGAAAGGAGGTGACGATATTATTCTTCTTTTGACGACCTCTATTTCACGTCCTCCGTTGACAAGTAGTGTAGTGGTTTTCATGTCGCTGACAGTGAGACTGGGCATTCGATTCCTGGTCGGGTCAATGTAGAAAACGCTTTATTTCCTCGGTCTTTGTGTTTTTTTTATAGAAGAGGGAGGCAAACGAGCAGGTAGCACACGTGATGGTAAGTGATTACCACCGCCCATGAACATCTGCAGTACCGGAGGAATAGCAGACGCGTTGCCGGCCTATGAAATAGGCGTGGGTCTCCGGTTACCTGCACTCACCAGACGAAACGCAGAAGTTTGTTAAACTTCTATTTCACGCCGGTATTCTGTGAGGTCGTGGTACTTCCCCGGTCGAGCCGGCCCATGCATGCAACAACAAAAGCTGATGCGTGGCTCTACCTCTGTTAAAAGTGTCACCGCTGCCACCGTGTTGCCCCTTGTTAGTGGCACCTCGGTGGTTTCTGTTTCCATAATAAGCTTAAGTTCTTCACTTTGTAATCAGAGCAATGTATAAGTTTTTGGCTCTATCTATGTATATTTATTTTACGCTGAAAATTCACGGCCGTACATTGATTACTGTTGTTCAAATATTGTTTGTCAAAAATGAAATAATTTTATTCTTTTGTAATGACCGCTACAAAGTCTCCGCTATAAATGACTGCTTAATTAAAAATTCCAAGAGCCAGCAGACTGGGCGTGTCACTGATTGCCCGCTTGCGCCGGATTCCTTTCATCAGATACGTCACGAGATAAAATAAATGACTGTCGACGGCAACCATTGTGTCTGTCCATTGAATTGTATTCGAGGGAATGGATGAGATTCACCATTCTGGAACAGTATTTCGGTGTTTTTGTATTATTAATTATCTGCTGCATATTCCCTACAACAATAAAAAGTATAGAGTATGTCGGAAAAAATATTATACAATAAAACGACTATCAGTTAAAAAAGATACATACATACATACATATAATCACGCCTCTTTCCCGTAGGGGTAGGCAGAGACCACTTCTTTCCACTTGCTACGATCCTTACATACTTGTTTCACTTCGTCCACTTTCATTATTCCCTTCATACATTCTCTTCGATTCAGGGTACTCTTTACCTGGCCTTTTTTCAGGACGTTCCTGATTTGGTCTCGAAACGTCCGCCTAGGTCTTCCCCTTCCTACACTTCCATTCACACTCACCTTATATGCTTTTTTCGTCAATCGTTCTTCATTCAATCTCTCGACATGGCCAAACCATCTCAGCATACCTTTCTCAATTGTAGTCACTACATCTTCTTTCAGACCACATCGTTTTCTTATTTCACTATTCCTTATCCTGTCGCTCAGTTTAACTACTAACATACTTCTTAATACTCTCATCTCAACTGCATTTACTCTGCTTTTATGTTTCTTTTGCCATACCCAACTTTCACTTCCGTACATGAGTGTCGGAACCAAAACTCCCCTATGCAAGAGCCAAACGAGCCTTGTTAGACACCATCCGACTGCTCATAAAGGAGTGCAAAGCTCCATTCTCCATGTATCCTGCATTCACTCTTCTTTCAATATCACTCTCACACTTTCCATCTCTTGTGAACTTTGAACCCAGATACACTAACTCATTCACCTGTTCAATTTGTTCATCTCCAATCATTATATTGCAGTATGTCATGGCCTCATCTCTTTCAAACACCAGCACTTTCGTCTTCTTTACATTCATCTTCATCCCCTTTCTAACAAAAGCTCCACTCATAGCAGCATACCTTCTCCTGCAACTCCTCGGCTGAAGACGCAAGTAATACTTGATCATCAGCATAGAGAAAACATTTGACAACTAACTCATTTATTCTCAACCCACTTTCATTCTCTTTTAAATCTGTCAAGCAATGGTCCATGAATAGATTAAGCAGCCACGGTGACGCTACACATCCCTGTCTAACACCTTTTTCGATATTAAACCATTCAGTGTATGCCCCGTTTATCCTTACACAAGCACAGGAATCCCTTTAAAGAGATTGCAATGCTCGTATGAGGATACTGCTGACACCTTTCACAGACAAGCTGACCACAATCCATTCCTCACCACTCTATCATAGGCCTTTTCTAGATCCACGAACGTGCAATAGACCTTCTGGTTTTTAGCCAGACACTTTTCGGCTATGCACCGCAAGGAAAAGACCTGATCCATACACCCCATTCCCTTTCTAAATTCCGCTTGTGTATCCTATACTTTTTCGTCTGTTTCATTCACAACCCTTTCAATCAACACTTTCGCATACAATTTACCGACGACGCTGAGAAGGCTCCGTAAAGATTCGTAAGAAAGAAAGCGATTCCCAATACAATAATTCATGTAAATTAATAAGTAACTAGTTTAGCTCGGAAAGTTACTTTACTTAAAGTTACTTCTTGGATATTTTGTAAAAAATGTTTTTAAATTAAAAAAAAATATTTTTGTTTTAAAATTGAAAAACCTACCTTATGTACGTTTTTTTAAGTTCTGTGAAAGTTAAATAACGTACATAAGTAATGCTTTTATTGTTGGCTTAGACATAAATATGGGGACAAGCTCACTACTTGACACGTAGTCCCAAAATAAGATCTGGTGTAAAGACAAAAATTGTCTAGATCAGTGGCCCCTGTATTGGGAAATACATGAAGATAAAAAAAGTCTCATATAACTATAACAAAGGACTGGCATAAACTGTATCCATACTAAGTGAAAAAAAAAGCAAAAAGTACACGCGAGCGATTTCGAAATTGACACTTCGCTTTTAATAACTCAGGCTTTTACTTTTAAGCATGTCAGGGGCTCAAAGTGCCGCTTC
This sequence comes from Sericinus montela, assembly GCA_029286605.1. NCBI lineage: Eukaryota > Metazoa > Arthropoda > Insecta > Lepidoptera > Papilionidae > Sericinus > Sericinus montela. Next base: position 208,727 of record JAGSMR010000167.1, on the reverse strand, counting down.
TTCGAAAATAGGATAATGGGGCCGCGCCCGTGTTGTTTGCTTGTCTTTTGCTCTTGCACTTGGCCAGGGGCACTCTAGTGCCTCCAGATTCACCTCTAAAAGCTGTCTCTCTGCTATAAATGACTCGCTGAATTTTAAAAGGAAGTGGTTTATCAAAATCATTATTTATTTCTCAGTTCTTATCTCGAAATTCCTTTGACAGCGAACTTTATGAACAACAGTGGACTTGTGACGGATTGTCATTTTCTTCCGAATGCTCTGCTTGAGGTAAATGATTGTTAATGAACGCTATGATGGGGTAGCCAGAGAGAACAGATCGCCAAGTGTCACGATACATACCTTTTTCGCTTCTTCAAATTCATCGTTTTGTTCATACACACACGTCTAGGTACCCGAGTATTCTTGACTCTCTCTTCTTCGAGCGAATTTTCTCACATAGTCTTCGAAAGTTAGCCTCTGTGTTTTTCACCATTCGATCTACTGGAAGACATTCCAAATTCCATCTCAATATCCGTAGCTATACTGCGACAAAATACTAATACGATAACGCCGTCTACACCTTCATTGTGCAATTTCTATTAAAGTTTTGAAGCATATAAGTTACGCAGAACTATTTTTTGTTAAATTAAAGAGTTTAAAAATGAATAAAAAAAATCGCACATAGCCTATCATATTCTTTAAATTCCAAGCTCTCTAACAAAAGTCAAATGGTTGGAGTTCAGTCTTGCTTAGACAATTGCTTGTAAATTACGAGTACCACGAGCTTTGCTTTGATATATCTATGTAACATATTCGTTTATTCTGCGACTACTTTCGCGCATAATTCCGAAATTCTCGCGAGATTCTTTTATTTCCGGAAGTAAATGTAAGTCTCTCACATCCAAAACATTTTTTTTTATCTTCTCGCAATATTCCATACTGGGGCAAAGGTCCAGATAATAAGGTTCTTTCGACCCAGTTTTCACCTAAGCTTATTTGAGATAACGTGACAGCTGGTGAGTCTATCGCCGTCTTAATGTTTAAGCTAACGGTATAATTTTTTTTTACATAAAAACATATAAACATCCAAGACTCGAGTACATACATTTATATTCATCACACATATAACTACCCCTAACAGGATACGAACCCGCAACTTTTAGCAGAATCCCGCTATCTTCAGATAGAGCTATCGGGTATATATCGGGTATAAACAATATCATTTTCTAGCTTACTCCCATGGGAACCATGCCTTTTCCTGGGATATGGATTTTCCATATTATCTATATATTAATCCAGGTTATAACTCAAATTCCGATCATGATTCAGCCATCGTGACTCTTTACATTTTATACCGTTACGTTTGACATTCAAAGATATAAACTTTTATATGTGTAATATAAATATAGTAGGATCCCGGCACTGATAAAACTAAATGAAAATAGAAAATTACAACAGACAACATATTGATTTTAATTCTTCGAATGGGAACTGGGTCGTTCATGTGACCGAATTTTAAACGGAACGTCGCCATGCCATGTTCTCTCGCTTTCCATTTTCAACGACTATTATTCCGACGGGAAAATCGAAAAGCAACGTTCAGTATTACTATTATTATAAAATTATCAAATATCACCCCGATTGCTTTCTTTGTTCGTTAACAACTTTTATATCTTTATTTTATTTATTTAATCTTTATTGTATACATTTATATGAACAATATCAATGTTTGTACCTGTGTCATAGACGCTTATGCATGTATAATTATATTGTACTGTTAGCTTGTACATTGAGACGGCCATAGACTCACCACCTGTAACGTTGTCCCAAATAAGCTTTAGTGGAGAAAAGCGGGATTTTTTAGCAAGCTGTCTTTACTTTATTATTATAAAATAAATGAGAAACTTTTAAGTAATTTTCTTAAATAATAATAACAATAACGTTACGTTAGTTACGGCCTGTAAAATTCCATTGCAAGACAAAATGAATGAAATCTCCTGGTACGTCGAATTGGTACATTCACTAAACTCGGTTAGAGGAATTGCGATCATAGATTACTTTCTTTATTATCGTCTCGCCATACTTATCGATGACGTAACAAATTCGCTCCATAAGCCCCGCGCCGTCTATTACACCGACAATCAAAGTTTTACGAGCCGTAACGTTTACCGTCATAATAACCGTTTCTCGTAACGTTAACTCGCCGTTAAATCATTACACGTCAAATAAACAACACGTTTAAGCATCGTTATATTGAAAGTTGGAATGTTTCATAGTCGGCGATCAAAATGTAATTTGCATATCATATACTTTAATAAACCGTGTGGTAACGGTGTAAGAATATTGTCTCTCCCTTTCTTCCAGTGGGTGTCGTAAGAGGCGGCTAAGGGAAACCTTGAACATCGTGATGGCGACCGATAGATACCGCGATAACCATCTCTAAAAATATTTAGTCAGATATTTTAATAATCAGACCGAAGATGGGCAGCAGCGGCAAAGGTGCGAGGTGTCTGATACTGCTACCGCCACTACCGTGACGATTATGGCAAATCCTCCTTATGGGACAGGCCTATGTCCTACAGTGGACTATATACATACATACATACATAGGTCGTTATGTATGTATGTATATATGTATACTTTAATTAAATGTACATATTCATCATCATAACAGCCTGTTAAAGTCGACTGCAAGATATGGGCCTCGGACTTAGGATATCTGACGTTGCTGTCTATCACCGGTGTGCTGAGATATTCTGTTAATCGTAATAAATTTTTATGACCGATGAAATAAGTTTAATTATTTTAACTAAAATGAAATTATTGTATAATTTAATGAAATGCCAGTATTGTGTGTTATACAGTATAACAGTTATACTGTACACGACACTTTGTCACGATAGCCAAGTATTTTGGTGAACACAAGTGGTTGGAATTCGAGTCAAAAACCCGAGTTCGATACCCAAATAGTAGGCTCGTACATTGGTATTGATCAACCAATACCAAGTGGGTTTTTACAAAACATGCATACAATTTGGATCGAACAAAACAAAGGCTTACCAACTGCCACGTTATCCCTAAAATGTTGTTCCACGGAATGGAAGGTGGGTCGAAAGGTCTAATTGTATAGACTTCTGTCTACCCCACCATTGGGATTGGCGTCAAGATCTCTTCTTTTCTAAGCCCACGCACGGGGTCGATTGTAAGTGAAACAGATGACAGTGGTAGAGCCACGCATCAGCTTTTGCTGTTGCATGAATGGGCCGGCTCGACCGGGGAAGTACCACGATCTCACAGAATACCGGCGTAAAGTAGAAATCTAACTTCGTCTGGTGAGTGCAGGTAACCGGAGGCCCACACACCCGCCTCCCCCAATTGGGTGGGGGGCACACTAAGGCCGGCAACGCATCTGCTATGCCTCTGGTATTGTTCATGGGCGGCGGTAATCACTTACCATCATGTGAGCCACCTGTTCGTTTGCCGGCCTTTTCTATAAAAAAAGAACTGAATATTTTGAACAATTACAGGTTGCTTTCGGTACTGTCCACTGATATTTTTGTTCCGACAGCCTGCAACATGGTTACAACGAAGATATACGCTCAACCACCTCAATTAGAACGTAATGTCACTAAAAAGCAACTAAAACTATGGGCCACGAGGGTTCGTAGTAATGTTATAAGCGTATGTAATAGGAGGGGTCCGAAAAATTAGATAGGAGAGATTGGAGAATCGGTTATTCTTATATCATTAAAATTGATTTAAAAAATTCTCTTATTTTATCCACAGACAATAAGGTGGGTGGTAGACTGTTACGGTGATACCAAAAGTAATCTATGAAGCATTGTAGGTTTTTTATAACTTCACGCAATTTTCTAATACTGGCTGGAAATACAGTAATACTGACACTAGTAGCCAGTATTACTGTATTTCCTAATACTTGTGTAGGCTGGGGTCGTTACGATGAAGTCCTTTTGACCTTCTTCTCATCGAAGCTTAGTGAAAAGTGGTGAGGATATCGCCTTATTCATAAATATACATCCATGACATTAGTATAAAAACTTATATTTATCACGCAAACACACAACTCTTAGCTTCGAAGGTAGAGTTACGATAACTCGGCTAAGAATATTAGTAATCAAATTTCTTCATCTGACCAAATATTTGCACATAATAATATTTCTAGACTGTGTAGATATTTAGAAGTAAAATCTCAGTACGGTAGAAGTTGTGTAACGAACAAAGTAAGCATTCGGGTTCCGTGAAAGTATTCATGTGATAAAAGCGGCTTTGTGTTGTAAAATGGTGGAACAATAGCTCGGAGCGGGCGATTCCATTTGCCAATGATTGAAGTAAGCTAGGCGGGTTGTGTAGTTGCAGTTTTTGTTTTACGTAGCGGCGCGTAGCAGATCGTAGCTGCGCGTAGCAGTCCGTCAATCAACAAGACATTTCGTGTACCATAAACGTACGCAAACTTCATGATAGTTTAGTATTAGAAAACTTAAACTGATCCGTAATATATTGTGAACGGATGAAAATATACTTCATTCTACAGCACAATACAAAATAATAAAAGATCAAGTTGAGTTGAGGCGATTAAAGAACAAGCTTTTCCAATTGGCCGCCGACACATGACGGGGTAGCCAGCACGAAAAATTTCAAAGTAAATTTTTGAAAACAATCATGGGCAGCAGCATATAAGATGCAATGAGTGTTTCGTACTTCTGTCTTCAACGCGCTTGCCACTTGTCGCGACTATAGCAAACATCGCATTATGGGAGAGGCTTATGTCTTTCGGCGGACTTTGGGTTATGATGATGACGACTTTCAAGAAGTAAAAATTAAGTGACATCGTATGGTGGATAAGGTAGGGATTGATTAGTAATAAGGAATATATCCTAGAGGGGTTTTGTGGCCATTATGTATGTTATGTATGCTAAGTGATGAATTTACCGATAGACTGAGTATACTTGAGCCAAGGGCAGCAAATTACAAAACCCGCAGATTTAACTTATCAAAGTCGAAGAATTGTAATTATTTTGTTCATTTTCGAGACAAATTTTTAATTATTACTAAAATTTTTTCTTAAATAAGAATTACTAGGGACTTAATTGTTTAGACTAGACCTCTGTCTACCCCTGTATTGGGAATTGCGTTAAAATATTTTTATTTTATATTTATTTTATAAAAAGTAGTAGAAGTTTCCTTGTACTTTGCAGTTGCCTCTTTTCGAATCTGGGGAATCGAAAAATAAAGTTCTTTCCATAATTAAAACAAGTGCAGCAATTTCTAAATATAAAAAAATCAAAAAGGTTAGAAGACAAAAAAAGGTTTTTTTACGATATTATCAGATAGTCCGGTGACTAGGAATATACATATACATACTTTTGGTACTAATTCTATTCAAAATTATAGAAAAAATCTACCTCAAAACACATTGTTTATATTCACTTAATTATTGCTCTCCAATAAACAACAAATTATCGATTTTTAGAGGTAAAAGCAGCTAAAATTTTAAATGTCTTTCAACTTTTTTCTGCAGGCTGGGATAAACTAAGAAGCTTTGCAAGCAATAACTCTATCTATTGAATGTTGAACATAAACCTTTTTTTATCGCATTATTCCCTTCATCGCGCTCGACTGTTAGACGTTACATAATATGTAAAAACCATTATCGAATTCATCAAACCCATATGACATTCGTACGTCGCCTTTGACGGATAGCTGTGAGCGCTTCGTCGCAATATTTGCGCATTATATTTGAAACGTGACAAAACCATTAGGCGTTCATATCTCAATAACTCTGTGGATTAGGCATCTTCGATAAAATTGTGTACGTGACTTATCTTAATTAAGATCATTCGTTTGTTTGTGTTGTACTGAACAAAAATCCTGAAATGACTGTGTAAGTAAATGATTGTTAAAAGCCTGCTGGGTGCACAACTCATCCGTAATAAGGTTTTGGGATAATGAGGCCACTCCGAGCTTTCTTCGTGTTTTTTGCAGGGGCAGTGGCCAAGTTTGCTTCATATACTTCGTCGAATAAAACCAAATGAATTATTAGGTTAGGTTAGAAGTCACGATAGCCGAGTGGTTGGGTGGTCGGAATTTCGAGTCGAGAGACCCGAGTTCGATCCCCAAGTGGCAGGCTCGTACCAACGAGTTTTTCAAAAACTTACGTACGAATTATATCGATGGCTTGGACAGAAAGGCGGCGACGGGCTCACCACCTGTCACGTTGTCCCGAAAATATCTTCGGTGGAAGGTGGGTCGAAGGGACTTAATTGTCTAGACTCGACCTCTGTCTACCCCTGTATTGGGAATTGCGTGAAGATTTTTTTATTTATATATTTATTAGGTTAGGTTAGCTTATAGCACCATCTACATCACCACATTAGAACCTCGCTCATGGAAGCCAATTCAGAAAACACATTGACATCCATTTATTATTTAATCCTCTTATTATATCTTTTATTTTTAAGTCATTTTTTTTCGTCTTTTACGAGGCTCTCAGGATGGGTGTTTCTTTGTTTGTTACACTTTTACGCCAAAACAGATCAGCTGATTTGAATGAATTTTGGTATAAACATAGATTGAGTCCTGGCGATAGTATAATTATAATTATTCGTTCAACGATCCAAAAGCTAATTACGTATTTTATGTACTTTGTAAGAATTTATTTCTGCTCGTCACTGGCTAAACTTAACTAAAACCAACTAAGCTTAACTGAAAACCAGCTACGTGGATAAAAAAGAAATCGTTGCATTATGCTGAGTGCGTCCCAGTTCCCAGGCGACGCTTTGAAACACATGTCTGTGTCCATAGCTTTGTATCAAGGTAAGTACACTCAATTAAAGATTCGATGTAAAATATAAGTGCTACTTGGTTTAATTTAGTTTTATAGGTGCTTTGGAGGTGTTTATGGAATAATATTGTTAACGAGTTTTGTTTGATATTTTTTATTTTCATTTGTGTGTCATTTTGCGTTTATTTTAGAAAATAATCGTTCTATCTTTCTTATTTCTCTCAATAATTTATTTTTAAGTTAATCAAATTTTTTTACCGATTAGGGAGGTAAACGAACAGGTGGCTCACGTGATGGTAAGTGATTACCGCCGCCCATGAACATCCGCAATACCAGAGGCATAGCAGATACGTTGCCGGCCTTTGAGGGTGTGTGGTCCTCCAGTTACCTGCACTCACCAGACGAAACGCAGAAGTTTGTTAGACTTCTACTTCACGCCGGTATTCTGTGCGGTCGTGGTACTTCCCCGGTCGAGCCGGCCCATTCATGCAACAACAAAAGTTGACGAGTGGCTCTACCACTGTTATATAAATATTAAAAACAGTAACCGAGTGAGGGAGATCGATATCGCGACTCGAGATATCCTATGTGGTAGGCTCGTACCAATGGGTTTTGACACGTTGGTAGGCTCGTACCAATGGGTTTTGACACGTTGGTAGGCTCGTACCAATGGGTTTTGACACGTTGGTAGGCTCGTACCAATGGGTTTTGACACGTTGGTAGGCTCGTACCAATGGGTTTTGACACGTTGGTAGGCTCGTACCAATGGGTTTTGACACGTTGGTAGGCTCGTACCAATGGGTTTTGACACGTTGGTAGGCTCGTACCAATGGGTTTTGACACGTTGGTAGGCTCGTACCAATGGGTTTTGACACGTTGTCCTAAAATGTTGTCGAAAGGATTTAAATGTCTACCTATGTCTATCCCGGCATTGGGAATTGCGTGAAGATATTTTTTTTATTTTATTTAAAAACATTATATGGATATCGCCAATTCACATATCACTTTTGATGATTGTAATTTTTTTGTTATTATTGTATGTTTATTCATTTTCTTTGTTTATTTTTTAAATTATTAGTGTTAATTTTGAGGTCACTTAACATTCCAATTAAGTATATTATTTTCTTCATATTCAGTCCGTATTGAATGCTTAGATGTAGAATTGCGCGGTTAATTACAATGTTGTAGGAGAGCGGCATCGCGTGAGGGTTATGTTCACGGAATTCGATTTATGTGTAAATCGAGGATCAAACGAAAATTGGCCGCTTAACACGTGACGGGGCGCAAGTGGGTTTGTGCTTGCACAAATATTATGTTTCATTATATTGTGACTGCCTTAAAGTAAAACTCAATGGATAATTATATCATTTATTTATTTACATAAGGAAATGGTCACGAATAAGTCACGATAGCCGGGTGGTTCGGTGATCGGAATTCGGAGTCAAAAGACCAGAGTGCAATTCCCAGATGGTAGACACGTACCAAGGAGCTTTTTCAAAACTTATGTACGATTTATATCGTTATCATGGATATAAAGACGGCGACGCGGGAGCATTAACTATAGCGCTGTCCCAAAAAAAATTTCTTCGGTGGGGTCGAAAGGATTTAATTTTCTGGACCCATGTGTGCTAAAGCACTTATTCCCAAATTAAGTAGCATAAGCACACTTTGATTATGGAATCGGAAACAACGAAGGGAGGAATTCGAGATCATGTATTTGTAATTGGTTGAGATGTGTAATTGGTTTTCTAAACTGTCTAGAATATAATTTTGCTAAGTTATTTTTAGAGATGTTGAGTCCACCATTTTTCCGTAGCCAATGACATATTGAAGGCCTTTACTATGGTCGCCTCTTCCGATAGCCACTTAACGAGTGATGGGTGGTATATTATAACGCCGATGCCATACGCCAATTCAATATTTTATTCTCAACTTTATAACTATCTTAGTTAAAAACTAGATCAGAATACAACTAGCTCCCAACAACATTTACTGCAGCTTTCCCTTTACTCTCACTCACCCGTCCTGCGGTTGGGTCAGCACTTGACGCGGGTCCGTTTGTTGACCACAGAACTTGTGATTGAGTAGAACTTAGTGCGTCTGTTGCTTCTATTGTTAGCTTTTACTCTTCAAAGTTTAGTAAAAATAACTAATACATAATATAGCTAAGGAAAATATCTTCGGTGGAATGTGGGTCGAAGGGACTTAATAGTCTAGACTAGACTTCTGTAGTACTTATTTATTTATTTATTTACATACATTGCGCATATCTAAAAGTATGTAACATGAGCAATTATTTTATGGAAATGAACGGAGCGAAGATACCCAAACAACAGAACTGCGAAGCTTATTTGAACGTGACAGGTGGTGAGCCTATCACTCAATCTCCAAGTTAAATAAAATAAATATAAAGCATCACGCTTTGCTCCGAGCGGGATTCGAAATCGCAACCCTTAGCTTGAAAGGCAGAGCACTACCAACTACGGGTCGATGAATTAACATCAATATTATTAATATTTTAAATAGTAATCCAAGCCTTATTCCTAATAAAAGCAGTGTTCTGATTGCTTTAGGTGTTGCGAGCAAATAAATAACATTCTTTATTTGTCAGCCTCATTTACAAAGCGAGCTACAACATGTGGAATACAACGTAGAAATAAACAGACGCCGACATATTCCTTTATTTGTGCCTCTAGCGACATCTTATTGACTTACGAACATCATAAGAACTGTTTACTGTATGACGTTAAGGAATCCACTTACGTTGGAAACCAATTCTCCGGAAAAGGGAAAGAAATTACTATGAAATAATTATATCACTTATGTCGTTGTGTGTGTTATTGACGTGTTAGAATTTGCCTTTCTTTTCGCGGTGTTTGTGTGTGGTGGAATTTGTCTTTCTTTCGTAAGTGGTTTCTTGAAAAGCTTTAAAAATAGCTGATAGTGTCCAACAGACATGGAATTAGGGTAATAAAGCTTTTTTTGGCTAGACGTTTAAAATTTGTATTAAATCAGTTAATTTCGTAATTTTGAAGAATATTTTTCACACAATAAAATTTTATGCGCCATTCTGGAAAGTTACAAATTTACGAAGAAAAACTTTTTTTCTAAGATTTTGATTTCAAATAATTTCAACAACAGACTGAGCCACAGCGAAGCGTGGGCAGGTGAAGCTAGCTAGTTGACACAATTTTAGTGTTATTTTCATTGCTACCTTAAATCCAACAAGTGTTTGTCTTTATATTAAAAAAACCTGTAAATAAGAGATAAGCAATTGGCTTATCCCTCTTTTATATCTTACGTGATGCCGAAAGAAGTAGAAATTCTTGGAATGGAAGGAGAAACATATATACATATATTCCTAAAAACAAATAAACTTAAATACATATCGGCCAAAATTTCAACTGACACGGGCGGGATTCGAACCCGCGACCTTCGCCGATCCGTGTCGACGCTCTTACCTCCGAGCCACCGTGTCTTACACGCATCAGTTGAAATTTTAAAAAATCAATTAAATGCATACTAAAAATTATGTTGGCGTTATCGTATTGAAAATTCCTAACCGAAAAGTCAAGATTATCAAATTGTCACTTGCAAAAGAGATAATAGATGGCGCCTATGCCAATAAACAAGGCATAAGTAATGTAAGAGAATACAGATTTAAAATTTCAACTGATGCGTGTAAGACACGGCGGCACGGAGGTGAGAGCGTCGCCACGGATCGGCGAAGGTCGCGGGTTCGAATCCCGCCCGTGTCAGTTGAAATTTTAACTTTTTTCTCTTTAATTTAATAACATAAAAGTTCAGCATAAAAATGCTTTAAAAATCAATAAAATTGCATAGGCCTCTCCAATGCTTAGGATTTGCCATAATTGCCACGATTGGCAAGCGGATTAGCGATCGCAGTAACAGACCACTCGCACCTCATACGCTGCTGCCCATCTTCGGTCTGATTATTATGGTCTGATATTTTTATTTTATGGAGGATATGAGGATTATGGAGATTTTTATCCCGCCATCTATCGGTTGCCATAAAGAAATTTAAAGCTGTTTCCCTTAGTCGCCTGTTACGACATCCTCGGGAATAAAGGGAGAGGTAATATTCTTACGCCGTTATCACATGGATCAAGGAGAAAACTTGAATAAATGTCTGGTACTTAACATTAGTGCTGTTACTCTTCATATGGATTATACAATACTCTTGTTGAGTATTGTATACTTTTAAGTTTTTGTTACGGCAATACTTTTAAGTTGTATTTTTAACGTAGTACTAGTTACAGTGAAACAAACCAGCGAATTGAAAAGTAGATCAAATCAAATCAAATCATGTATTCATGGACGTAAGTAATACAATTACATTTATTGATTGTAAAAGAAAATAAATAAATATCTTCACGCAATATATACAGGGGTAGACAGAGATCTAGTCTAGACAATTAAGTCCCTACGATCCACCTTCCACCGAAGATAATTTCGGGATAATGTGACAGGTGGTGAGCCCGTCGCCTGTTATTGATTATCATTTATTTAATCTACCACCGTTTCGTAATGAGGTTCTTCTAACGGAGAAGAAACAGGCGAAAGAAACTCCGAAGGTAACCCTTTCTTTAAATAGGATAACAAGTTTAAAACATAAAATAATTAGAAATAGCGTGGGCGCGATCCACTCATTCCCATTCATCATAATAATGCATTAATTTATAGAACAAGAAAAGTTTTTATTAAGTTTGTCTTTGATACATTGCTTCAACCTGATATTTGATAATTTTTAGCTTTCGAAAAATAAACAGTTACAAGTCTTCTCATGAAAAATTAAATATATCTCTTAAAAAACGATAATTCTCAAAACCATCGAAGCACACAATCCTTGAATGTTAAAAAAAAGCCTGAATGTTTTGAATAAGCCGCGCCTGCCGGTACTTCACAAAAGCAAATCGGAATTTACGAAGCTTCCACTAAGCCGCGCTACAGGCGGGAAGATTTAAAGGCACATTTCATTAAATAGCAGCGAGTCGACGACAAAATGAGATTGAGCTTGTTTATGAAAATCATCTCGTATTTATGCTTTATATAAATTATAAATAAAATTTAATATATCTGAATTATATGCTTAACTGGTTTTTGCCGTTTTTATTTTTCATTTGGTATTTTTGTTTGGTTTTATCATTTTAGCTCAAAAGGCGTTTTATTGACAATAAGTTATCGTATGTAAATTTTATAAATATCCGTAAGCTGTGAAATTGCCACTATACATAGAACACCTTTTCTTTGATGGAACGAAATAAAAATATATTAATAAGTAAAGAAAATATATAAATACATAAACAGGGAGATCATATACACAGTCAGGTCATAAGTATTGTCACACAGTAAAAACTTTTCTTTTAGAATGCTGGCCACAAAAAAGTTTATTGAATTCGAATTTCGAATTGTTCATGAAAATAAAACTACATACTTTTTAGAATTTTACTTATTTTAAATATGGAGTGGACGCTTAAAGAAGACCGTGTTGCAGTTATTGCGTTGCATAGTTGCGGTTACGCGCCAATTCAAGTTTTGACATACTGAAAAATTGTAATATAACCAAAAGATTCGTTTATCGTACCATCAAACGATACAATAAAGACTCTAGTGTAGATGACAGGTTAAGAAGTGGTCGCCCTCGTTCTGTTAGGACTCCAGCAGTGATGAAAGCTGTGAAGGCTCGAATTCAAAGAAATCCCAAACGTAAGCAGAAACTGTTGGCCCTTCAGATGGGGTTAAGCAGAACCACGGTGAAAAGGGTTTTAAATGAAGACTTAAGGCTTCGGGCATATCGAAGAAAAACAGGACATTGTTTGAATGCTCGTCTAATGGACCTTAACATTAACAATGGACCTTATCGGGGCTTAACAGAGGTACATTTTTGCGAGAAAGGTGTAAAAACGAATGCAGTTGTGTACAGTCCTGATGAACCTTGTGGTACCTGTTTCTCATACCATGTTCAATAACAGGCACTGGGTATTCCAACAAGATTCGGCGCCAGCTCATAGAGTGAAGAGCACACAAGACTGGCTGGCGGCGCGAGAAATCGACTTCATTGGGCACGAAGTCTGGCTCTCGTCCAGTCCAGATTTGAATCCGTTTGATTACAAGATATGGCAACACTTGGAGGAAAAGGCGTGCTCAAAGCCTCATCCCAATTTGGAGTCACTCAAGACATCCTTGATTAAGGCAGCCGCCGATATTGACATGGACCTCGTTCGTGCTGCGATAGACGACTGGCCGCACAGATTGAAGGCCTGTATTCAAAATCACGGAGGTCATTTTGAATAAACTTTAGTGTCATAAGAATCTATGTTTTGTTAAATTCATTTTGGTATATAAATAGTTACATCATGAATAAACTTGTTTTAATTATTTTAGGTTAAACATGTGACAGAATTTATGACCTGACTAGGTATATTGCTCAGATCCTAAAGTAAGCCGCTAAGGCACTTTTGTTAAGAAATCGGCACCACAAATACCTGTAGAAAGAGTGTTTTCTATATTGATCCGACTCAGAATCGAACCCGAAACCTTAGAGCTAGCGACACCATGAAAATCTATGTGATTTTCTTCTATGGCACCACGCACCTATGTTGGCTCTTCAATAAAAAATACTTGAATAAGATATTAGAAGCAAATACTGTGTACAAATCACAGAAGAGTTTATCATCGCTTCAACTAATTGACCTACTAAATACATAAATACATACACAGACAGGAACAACATCACATAAATAGTAGTAGCTAAAGCTCTTGTGTTATCAGAAACAACGAAGGTACCATAAAAATCAAGACCCGAGAAAATGTAGAAAATTTTTTTCCTACATTGACCTGACCAGGAATCGAACCCAGAACCTCAGAGCTGGCGACACCATAAAAACCGGTGCGTACGGCACTCGTCCACGGAGGTCATCATAACTATTTCCAGCATCGGTGGAAGTCACAATTGTCCATCATACGCCTGATAGGATCGTTGTTAAGTTTTATAGGGAGTTACTCAAGGCCACAATCAATCCATATAAAGATAAGATACAATTTATTTATTCAAAAATATTATCTATTGTAGGTCTTAATACAGCACTTTAATTCAAAGTGAAAAGCTTGTAAAATAGTATTTTGAAGATTCAAAAATTACGCAGTTGAGTTCTAATCGAGTTCTATTCTAATAATAAACGACTTTGCATTTAGATACGGTCGGTAATTCCTGAAGAGCCATTTGCATATCAAAGGAAATTCACCCGTTCATCCAATGAAAAGCTTAGGGGAGGAAAGTCCTTTATAAACTGTTTTCAGTCAACTGATGGTCCGGAATTTTTAATACACAGAATGTAAGGTAGTTAATAAAAGCACTCTTTGCTTAAATTTTAAGTTTTTATTTATACTAATATCTTCACGCAACTCCCAATACTGGGGTAGACAGAGGTCTAGTCTAGACAATTTAGTCCCTTCGACCCACCTTCCACCGAAGGCAACGTATTTTCGGGACAACGTCACAGGTGGTGAGCCCGTCGCCGTCTTTATGTCCAAGCCATCGATATGATTCGTACATAAGTTTTTGAAAACCCATTGGTACGAGCCAGCCACCTGAAGATCGAACTCGGGTCTCTCGACTCGTAATTCCGACTACCCAACCACTCAGCTTTCCTGAATTATTTATACAAAAAAACTATAAAAGGTATTTTTACAATGGTTGTAACTATAGTCAAGTGATTACCGTGTACCGATACCATACCGATGTATGTGTGATACCCGCATATAATAACCTAAGAATATCCCTTCCTTACCGTAGGTTTCGAAAAAAGCGATTAAGGGAAAACGCAAAAAAAATGCTAATAAAAAATAGCGAGATATGGGTTGAACCCAGATAAACAATGAAAAAAAATATTTTACAAAAATATCTCGACGCCATTCCCAAAACTATGGTACACAGAGGTCCTTTCACCGAAGACATTCTTTTGGGATAATTTGACAGGTAGTAAGTCTATCGTCGTATTTATGTCCAATGTAAAACCACCCAATCACTTAGCTATCGTGACTTATAGGTAGACAGTGAGTTTAATATAATGTGTTTTACAAGAAATAATGATTAAATTTAACATTAATGCTCGAAAAACTCTTTTATCCCAGATAGCTATCACTGGCCGCTATTTTCTTAATAGTTTTTCGCCTACACAACATCAGCTAACCTGACCACCACAAGTTAGAGTTTTAGACCATTTAGTCCTTTTTTCGACCAACGTTTTACCAGAGCTTGCTTGGGACATCGTTAAAAGTGATGACCCATTTAAAATAACAAATCTAAATAAAAAAATCGCTTGTCATGTGAATAATCTTATAAAAAGATTAGATACAATTTATATCATGTACTAAAATATGTCTTTATGAACGTAGCAAAGAATAGACCCACGAACGATCAAAACATATTTCAAAATGAGATTATAAAACAGAAAGAGAAAAATATATATCAAGTTGAAGTGCACAATCAAGCGAAACAAATCACACATAATTTCGAATAAGCTCTTCGGTACTAGTGGTCATACAATGGATCCAACTCGTGTCTCCTTATTCCATTCCCAATACTAGTAGACAGAGGTCCAGACAATTAAGCCTCTTCGAACCTCCTTTCTTCGAAGTTATTTTTTTCGGGACAACGTAGCAGGTGGTGAGTCTGTTGCCGTCTCTATGTCCGAGACAGCGATGTAAACCTTACATATTTAGTTGTTGAAAACTCATTGGTACGAGCCAGCCACCTGAAGATCGAACTCGGGTCTCTCGACTCGTAATTCCGACTACCCAACCACTCAGCTTTCCTGAATTATTTATACAAAAAAACTATAAAAGGTATTTTTACAATGGTTGTAACTATAGTCAAGTGATTACCGTGTACCGATACCATACCGATGTATGTGTGATACCCGCATATAATAACCTAAGAATATCCCTTCCTTACCGTAGGTTTCGAAAAAAGCGATTAAGGGAAAACGCAAAAAAAATGCTAATAAAAAATAGCGAGGTATGGGTTGAACCCAGATAAACAATGAAAAAAAAATATTTTACAAAAATATCTCGACGCCATTCCCAAAACTATGGTACACAGAGGTCCTTTCACCGAAGACATTCTTTTGGGATAATTTGACAGGTAGTAAGTCTATCGTCGTATTTATGTCCAATGTAAAACCACCCAATCACTTAGCTATCGTGACTTATAGGTAGACAGTGAGTTTAATATAATGTGTTTTACAAGAAATAATGATTAAATTTAACATTAGTGCTCGAAAAACTCTTTTGTCCCAGATAGCTATCACTGGCCGCTATTTTCTTAATAGTTTTTCGCCTACACAACATCAGCTAACCTGACCACCACAAGTTAGAGTTTTAGACCATTTAGTCCTTTTTTCGACCAACGTTTTACCAGAGCTTGCTTGGGACATCGTTAAAAGTGATGACCCATTTAAAATAACAAATCTAAATAAAAAAAATCGCTTGTCATGTGAATAATCTTATAAAAAGATTAGATACAATTTATATCATGTACTAAAATATGTCTTTATGAACGTAGCAAAGAATAGACCCACGAACGATCAAAACATATTTCAAAATGAGATTATAAAACAGAAAGAGAAAAATATATATCAAGTTGAAGTGCACAATCAAGCGAAACAAATCACACATAATTTCGAATAAGCTCTTCGGTACTAGTGGTCATACAATGGATCCAACTCGTGTCTCCTTATTCCATTCCCAATACTAGTAGACAGAGGTCCAGACAATTAAGCCTCTTCGAACCTCCTTTCTTCGAAGTTATTTTTTTCGGGACAACGTAGCAGGTGGTGAGTCTGTTGCCGTCTCTATGTCCGAGACAGCGATGTAAACCTTACATATTTAGTTGTTGAAAAAACTCATTGGTACGAACCTACCACCTGGGGAACGAACTCGGGTCTCTTGACTCGAATTCCTATCACCAAACTACTTGGCAATCGTGACTTTTTCCGTCTGATAAAAATAAAAGTAACTAAATAAGTAACTAAATCGTGAGACGGCATATTTTTATTATTACGACGGACACCTACGTATCGAGGCACGGAGCGTCACGCACAAGGACTTTGTTTCTCTCCCAAGGGAGCACAATTGTAGCCGACGGATCTCCAGCCTCCTTAAATATTTCGCAAGAACCTGATACTGTGAGAATATTTATGTTGCTTCAATAATGTCTAATGAGCCGTAACGAGTGATTCTGTTTAGGAATTTTTGGTAACAAAGATTCTCAGCCGGCTCAACTTCCGCTAAGCTTCTACACGGACTTAGTGGATTTATTTCATTTCTAGAAAACAACATTATTAAAGACATGACGAAGCTAAGTGTTGAGAGTTCGAATTCCGCTTGGGACAGACATTTTTGTTAAGAATATGAATGATTGCACTCGAATCATGGACGTTTATATATATTTATAAATATTTATCTACGCCTATATATTGTGCAGTTTTAGCTTGGACATTAAGACGGTGATGCTTTCACCGCGTGTTATGTGCTCTAAAATATACTTCGGTGAAAATTGTACGGAAAGGATTTAAAAAAAAACTACCTATGAAATATTAGTAAAAATAGGTAATATTAATAGTTTTCTTGGAGGTAATAATAACGATAGCCGACTGGTTGGGTGAGTTTCGAGTCAAGAGACCTGAGTTCGATCCTCAATTGGCCGTAACAATGGGTTTTTCTAAAACGTATGTACGAATTATATCGTTGGCTTGGACATAAAGACGGCGACGAGCTCACCACCTGTCACTTTCTCCCGAAAATATCTTCGGTGGAAGGTGGGTCAAAATGACTTAAATATCTAGACTAGACCTCTGTCTATCCCTGTATTGGGAATTGCGTGAAGATATTTATTTATTTATTTAAGAGGAAACTACTGAAAACATTTTGAAAATTTTTATATTTGTATTCATAGAACAGCTCAAGGCATTATAATTACATTACAGGACATTATTTTAATCGTGTAGAACAATCAAAACGGCGGTGCATGTTGCGGTATCACGTTGGCGGAATCAGATTTAATTTTTGAGCATTCTATAGTTATTTAAAATAAAACGATTTTCGGATTTTATTGCGTTTTTAATTAATTAGGAGTCCCTCGTGACCACGGATGCTGTAAAGCATCCGAAACGCCGGGAAATAAAAATAGTTTGTAAAAACTAATTAAAAACGCGATAAAATCCGAAAATCGTTTTGTTTTAAATGTGTAGTATTCGCGTAAATGCAAGAAATCATTATATTCTAGAGTTATACCTAAATATTGTAATACAATTTATCCGCGGTCCAGACATTTAAGTCATTTGTGAATTTTACAAAAAGTCACGATAGCCGAGATGTTGCGAAGCTCCGGTGAAATGTTGGTTGAAATGACTAAATTTTTTTAGATCTCTGGATACGCTCATATTTGAAAATGCGTAGAGATAAAAAAATTAAAAATATAATAAATCCAAACAGCTTGCGTTTAAATAAAACCAAAAGATTAAAAGGTGTCAAGCGTAAAATAAACTTGCGGTATTTTAAAAAACCTTTGGGTAGTTAAAAACTTAAACGTTCCATTGTATTTCGGAATATTTAAAACAAAAGCTTTTTTATTGAAGAGTAAACTGCAAGTGTACACCCTTAAGGCTTTAGTATCGACTTGGTCACAAATCGTGTCAAGGTTTCGGTAAAACTCTCCGTCCCTTTCTGACAAAACTTGACCTTGAAGCTGACCGAAATAAATTCTCCGTCTTATTTTAGACAAATTATTATTTAACTTATTTTAAAAAGCTTGTGAATCGTTCAAAGTTTAAATTTTTAAATGTAAATGAATTAAAAAAATGAAAATTAAATATCTCCACACCAATCCCAATACTTTTTTATTATTATTTCGGTCCACCTTCCACGAAAGACATTTTTTGGACAACGCGGTGAGCCCATCGCCGTCTTTATGTCCACGCCAACGATATAAATCGTACATAAGTTTTATTTTGAAAAAAACCATTGGTACACGCCTTGGGGATCGAACTCGGGTCTCTTGACTCGCATTCCGATCATCCAACAACACGACTATCGTGACTATACTAAATAAATTCAATGATATTTTAAATGTTTACTTTTTATTGTAAATATAATGTTCCTGCAATCATCGAGGTTTTAGAGCAAGAAATTTATGTGTCTTTTATTTGTAATTTTTTTACATAAGGAATTATTGAATCATGGAATATATGTGAAATGCCAATTTGCTTATTACTTTTACTATCAGTTAATTTTCAAGGTTCCATAAAATGTTGAAATAGCCGCAGAGAGTTTTTTACGGTTCGGAGTTTAAGCGACCGTCAAACTTTACTTTCTTTATTCGTAACGTTAAATTGCGAGTAGGGAGAGATCTCAACTTTAATAAAACCTGCGGCACGACGGACGCTGCGTGGAATGCTATTAACTGCAGATTTGTGTCGTTGTGTTGCGACGATTAACTTCAGAACTATTACTCTGATTTTTTTACACGATATTGAAAAGTACAATTTAATTTTAATATTCTGTTCCATAAAGTTTTACAAGTTTGTGTTTGTAAGTTTCAGTAGTACATGTTAGAAAAAGAACTAAAATAAGGATTAAGGAGAAAAAGTTACGATGGTCGAGTGGTTGGATTATCGGACTTCGAGTAAAGAGGCTCGAGTTCGGTCCCCAGGTGATAGGCTGGTGGTTAGTGCACTTCATTCTCTAGGTTAGGGCACCCTTCTAGGGTAAGAAAAGGTCCGGACAGTCAAACCCTTCCGTCCCACCTTTCATCGAAGACAGTTTTAGAACAACATGACAGGTGGTGAGCCTGTCGCCGTCCTTATGGAAGCAAAATCAGGAGCAATTTTACAACCCTTCGTTAAAAATTTAAATTAAAAATAGCTATTAAAGGCCAGAGTTCAGAAAATACTTTAACTTATTTCTTTGAAAGTCGTAAAACATTAACTGTAATCGCAGACCGTCAGAGCCTTCCGCCGCGACGGCCTACGAAGCCTTTTATTAAACTGACAGATTTCAACGTCAGCCGCCCCATTGTATCGGACAGATGGCACTCAAAGTACTGTCGAGATCACTTTGTTAGCCGAGATTAAAATTTAATGTGTCGTATAACCATTGAGTGATAGCAAGTTTAATTTTCAAAGTGAAACGACCATTAGATAAAAGGAAGGGAGAATGAACCAACTCGGTATAATGCTACTATAATTTGCAAGGACTGGTCAGATCGGTCATTGGTTACCATTATTTGCCGCGTTACATTAAAATTGATTGCCTTCAAAAAGTATACAAAAAAGCAAAATATAACTTTCATCGCAAAACTAATTTAAATGAAGTACTCTGATCTGCTCTAGTTACTGATGTGCTTGAAATCGGCCAAATGTTGATAAAAATATATCTCCACGCAATTCCCAGTACAGGAGTAGACAGCGATTTTGTTATATGGCAGCGAAACCTGGGTATGCCAGAAGAAGCATAAAAGCAGGTTGAATGCAGTGGAGATGCGATCTCTTCGTAAAATGTGCGGCCTTACCATGGCCGACCGAAAGCGAAACGAAGAGATTCGCAATATGGCAGGTTTGAAAGATGACCTTGTCACAAAAATGGATAAGGGCGTGCATCGATGATTTGGGCACGTTGAGCGAATGAGTGAAGACCGAATGGTGAAGAAAATATATAGCGCGAAAGTTAATATTAAAAGGTGTCGAGGTAGACCGAGACTAACTTTCGAAGACCATGTGAGCAAATTGCTCGAAGAGAGGAGGGTCAAGAGTACTCGGATACCTAGACGTGCATGTATGAAGAAGATGATGAATCTGAAAGAAGCGAAAGGAGTATGTAGGGATCGTGACACTTGGCGATCTGTTCTCACTGGCTACCCCGTCAGGGATTGTGCGTGAACATATGTATGTATGTATGTAGGAGTAGACAGAGGTCTAGTCTAGACAATTAAGTCCCTTTGACCCATCTTCCACCGAAGATATTTTCAAGACAACGTGATAGGTGGTGAGCCCGTCGCCGTCTTTATGTACAAGCCAACGATATAATTGTTACATAAGTTTTTGAAAAACAAATTGGTACGAGCCTGCCTGCACTCGGCTATCGTGACTTGTAAAATGTTGAAAATGTTGAATGCCAAATGTTGATAAATTTGAATTTTTTCACGTTACAATTAATACAAAGCCTTTAGGAATATCAATACATGGTGTTTATTAGAATGTATCATTTAAATTAATAAGAAACAAATTAAATATCGTCCTAGAAGGCGAATCAATTTAAAATAAAAACCCAATAGGTAGATGGATAAGGAATGTCATGAAATTAGGCTTAAAAATAGCTTCTAAACGGGCTTAACACATACTTTTTATCCCGGAAAAATGCAATATTCCCGTGGGAGAGATCAGGAACAAGATTTTTGTTTAAAGGATTTTTATTTTTTATATTGGGAATATATGAAAATAAATAGAGACGACTTTTTACTACGGAAAGTTTATGGGATCCCGCGGCAATTTCTATAGAATGTGCGCAAGTAGTCGCGGGCATTAAGTAGTTGTGTACAAATGATTCCAGGTATTACTCGAAGCATTACGTTATCAGAGTGTTACGGTCCGGGTACCTTAGCACTCGCCGTTGATTTCCCACGGCACGCAGCGTCTCGCGATGAACGACTGCAATAGAGTGTCTTGTTTAGTAGCTTCCAGCACTTTTCGCTTTTTATGAATACAATTAAAGTGCGACGGTGGATGAAGAATTTCATACTTACCATGAGACATTGATATACAGTTTCGAACTCCCCTGTGTCTCCCCAGTGTATAAGGCCGATAGATTTCTCTGTGTAGGAATAGCTTGGGTTAGCACTAAGAAGCTAGGGTGTTTGTTTCACCGATGTTGTTGTTCCGTTGTTGTTCACTGGCAAACAGCAGTAAAATAAATAAAATAAATATCTTCACGCAATTCCCAATACAGGGGTAGACAGAGGTCTAGTCTAGACAATTAAGTCCCTACGACCCACCTTCCACCGAAGATATTTTCGGGACAACGTGACAGGTGGTGAGCCCGCCGCCGTCTTTATGTCCAAGCCATCGACACAATTCGTACATAAGTTTTTGAAAAACAAATTGGTACGAGCCACGTGGGGATCGAACTCGAAACTCCGACCACCCAACCACTCGGCTATCGTGACTTGTAAAATGTTGAAAATGTTGAATGCCAAATGTTGATAAATTTGAATTTTTTCACGTTACAATTAATACAAAGCCTTTAGGAATATCAATACATGGTGTTTATTAGAATATATCATTTAAATTAATAAGAAACAATTTAAATATCGTCCTAGAAGGCGAATCAATTTAAAATAAAAACCCAATAGGTAGATGGATAAGGAATGTCATGAAATTAGGCTTAAAAATAGCTTCTAAACGGGCTTAACACATACTTTTTATCCCGGAAAAATGCAATATTCCCGTGGGAGAGATCAGGAACAAGATTTTTGTTTAAAGGATTTTTATTTTTTATATTGGGAATATATGAAAATAAATAGAGACGACTTTTTACTACGGAAACTTTATGGGATCCCGCGGCAATTTCTATAGAATGTGCGCAAGTAGTCGCGGGCATTAAGTAGTTGTGTACAAATGATTCCAGGTATTACTCGAAGCATTACGTTATCAGAGTGTTACGGTCCGGGTACCTTAGCACTCGCCGTTGATTTCCCACGGCACGCAGCGTCTCGCGATGAACGACTGCAATACAGTGTCTTGTTTAGTAGCTTCCAGCACTTTTCGCTTTTTATGAATACAATTAAAGTACGACGGTGGATGAAGAATTTCATACTTACCATGAGACATTGATATACAGTTTCGAACTCCCCTGTGTCTCCCCAGTGTATAAGGCCGATAGATTTCTCTGTGTAGAAATAGCTTGGGTTAGCACTAAGAAGCTAGGGTGTTTGTTTCACCGATGTTGTTGTTCCGTTGTTGTTCACTGGCAAACAGCAGTAAAATAAATAAAATAAATAAAATAAATATCTTCACGCAATTCCCAATACAGGGGTAGACAGAGGTCTAGTCTAGACAATTAAGTCCCTACGACCCACCTTCCACCGAAGATATTTTCGGGACAACGTGACAGGTGGTGAGCCCGCCGCCGTCATTATGCCCAAGCCATCGACACAATTCGTACATAAGTTTTTGAAAAACCCATTGGTACGAGCCACCTGGGGATCGAACTCGGGTCTTTCGACTCGAAATTTAGACCACCCAACCACTCGCTATCGTGACTTTATTTGTAAACAGCAGTGTTTCTTTAAAGCTTATTGAGAACCTGTTGTGTATAATCTCATGAGGCATTCCATCATTTACACAGGGGTGATGATGCAACTTTCTATTGAAATAGTAAAAACAAGCGTCAAATAGTATAATCAATAGTGTAATGGTTTAGGATGCGGACTGCAGGCGCGTTCCCGACATTCGACTATTGTCGTAAACCAACTCTAGACACAAGCATTGTTGGAGTTAACAGCTTAGTTTGAGTGGTTAACAGGAATATAAGTAAAGTTGTTATTGAAAAAGTTACTACGCAACACTCCGCATGCAAATATAAAAAGGTACATGTTACCTGGTCCGAAGAGAAGAAGAGCACCACCCTCCCTCCCACAGATGCGTGCACTAATTCCACTGTATGCACCACCACCACTCAAACCAACTCACTCAACTCTTTTCAATAACAACTTTACAATGAATTTCCGCAAAGTAACGCCTGAGTCAATTAACTATCAGGAATATTAGTAGTTTTATTTGGCATTGTTAGTATTCCATTTTTTAAAAGAAGTTCGAAAATGTTCCTTCTCCGTGTACATGACGATATCTGCGGACGAGTGGTGTACACACCGGTTTTCATGGTGTCACCAGCTCTGAGGTCCCGGCTTCGATTTCCGGACATGTCAATGTAGATAAGTTCTTTTTTTTAATTTTCACGGGTTTGGGTCATTGTGGTGTGTGCGTTATGTCTGATTCCTTAACAAAAATGCTTTAACAACTTACTTTGGTAACTAATTACAGCATTTTACGCGTAGGGACGATCGCTATCTATTTATTAATTATTATATTTAAAAAAATAATAATACAGCAATAGTATTTCTGTTAACTACTCTAACTAAGCTGTAATGCTTCTGTCTGGCGTAGTTTACGACGATAGCCGTGTGGCGGGCCCATACCTGCGAAGTTATGATACGCAGTCCCCACCATTCAAACCATTAGGCTATTGGCGTTTATAAAGACGATATTATATTTATTATAAGTGAGTTGCAGATATGGTGTGCCGCAAGCCATGGATAATCGAGTGTGTGAACGAGCACCGGGGGTTCCGCGAGCACCCGCCCCACGCGATACCGCGGGCCCCTGTTTCTCTTTTACAGTCCTCTTTATCTTACGCAACAGACAATCTGAATGAACGAGCACGTGACCCGGGTACTATACTACATAGGTCCTGATATAAAAATCAACTAGCTACAACGACAACCTAAAAAAAACAGCATAATAATAGAGTAACCAGCTTACGATGGAATTTACTTGCAGGTGTATATAGCATCTGTGTATGTTAGCTTCCAACTTTTTAAGTACGACAATAGCCTAATGGTTTAGGGTGCGAACTACGGAACATGACGTCGCAGGTTCGGGCCCCGCCATTGGACTATTGACGTAAACCAACTCCAGACACAAGCATTGCAGCTTAATTGGAGTGGTTAACAGAAATACTAGTAATGTTATTCGACACTGCTAGTATTCTTTAAAAAAAATTTTACTCTCTATACTCATACGTAGAGGTGTGAGACTGCGGTCTAACACCATACAGTATATTCGCTTGATGATTTGATTCAAGGAGAAGCACGTTGTCGAGTAACTGTCCGTGAATTTGGTAAGCTAGAGCATCGCTTTAACCGCCTAACAGAAGTCCACAGCTGGACGTAGACCTGCCCCCTAAACTTAATACAGTCCAGTGCTACCTATTTATCGATGTTGTTACCGGCTTTTATTTTAGGTTTCTCTTTATTTCGAAAAATTTATATTCCTTTCTCTTAGACTCCATTACACACACGGGAAAAGCGGGAGTGGGAGGGTCTGGTACATAATACATCAAAAAAAGTCATAACAGATGATAAGAGCGTCACACTTTGTAAAATACGATTTATCAGCGTCCTCTCTACAATCTTTCTACAAATTTGTCAAATTACTTTTTTGTATGTTTGTAACGATTGCGGGGACGCGGTCCCGAAACTGTGGTTACTTTTGGTTAATGACGTCGTCATCTGATAAGATTTGCTTGGGCCGTCTTCTATAGGAGGTGGGTCCCTCCACAGTGTGCGCTATCGGTAATCGTATGTATGCGTGCAATGGTGAGAACTTTGATATCGCGATGTACGTTATCTAGATAAGTCACGATAACCGAGTGGTTGGGTGGTCGGAATTGCGAGTCCAGAGACCCGAATTCGATCCGCAAGTGGCCGTACCAATGGGTTTTTCCAAAAACCTATGTACAAATTATATAGAAAATATCTTCGGTGGAAGGTGGTTCGAAGGGACTTAAATGTATAGACTAGACCTCTGTCTACTCCTGTATTGGGGATTGCGTGAACATATTATATTATTTTTTTACGTTGACTAGGTTGCCACTAGTGGTGTATTATGTGTAATAAATGTTCCTTTCCCTCAGACTTTCACTATGACTATTTGTATGTATTAATTAAGGATCTAGATAGTGATAAGATACATATACATGGAACAATAATGTGAAAAACAAAATAAATAAAAAAAACAACAATAAATAAATAAACACACACGGCTACAACTGAACTTATTTTATATTCAGGCATTTCCCAATACAGGCCTGGCCAGGAATCATTAGAGCTTATTTTGGGATAGGTGGTGAGCCTGACGCCGTCCTTATCTCCAGAAATCGTACAAACTACCCATTAGTACGATCCTGAGGATCGAGCTCTGACATTTCTCAACTTGACAGCTAAGTTACGTAGTAGATTTAAACAAAAAGATTTCTTCCGGAGTTTGTACTTATCCCTAAACGAATTATAGCGTTGATTAATTTTGTAGCTCGCGTTCGATCGGGTCAAGGCGCCTCCAAAATTTTCCTGTCCTCGTACTCCGAGTACAATGTCTGACGTCATCGCGACCTAAGCTTAATAAATCTTCAAAGATTAGATTAAGCCGCTTTATTACCGGATGCTCTTGTAAGTGTACGCCGCCAGCATTTTTCTTCCCGCGGTATATATTATATTCGCGGTACTTATATTATTCCTGGTCGCATATTTCTTGAGAGAAAAATATTCATTTTTGCTCGTTACAAGCTTAAATGGATTTGATATATTACATTTTAATACCTTGTTGATTTTCTTTATATATTCACACAATGAAATGAAATTACCTATACAATGACCTACGAGGACGAGTGGCATACATATATAAATATATATATATATATATATATATATATATATATATATATATATATATATATATATATATATATATATATATATATATATATATATATATATATATATATATTAGTTACTATATATATCATAATTTTAGTTACGGTATCATTGCAATTTTAAAAGCTTTATCTCCAGGACTCATGGTCCAATTTCGTATGTTTAAATTTTTACAAATGGCGACGATAAATTATCTCCTTTTAATTACTTGGGGTAAAAAAACATTTAATTATTAACAGCAAGAATCGATTCAATAACTGATTGTATACAAAGTCACTCTGCAGATGTCACTTCATATAGTTTCACGTCGTATATGTAACATCTCGTACTCTGTGTCGTGTGTCACAGCTCTCATTCTACAAACGTTCGGGACGAACGGAGCTGAAAATTGTTTAATTTAATATTAAATTATTTGATTAAATTTTTATTCATCATTCGTATTTCAACATTGATGACCCCATCGCAGATGTATAATGCAAATAAAGAAATTTTTGTCAACATTTGATAAAAAAGGCGAAAATAAACAAAAAAATAAAAAAAATCCTTAACTTTTTTTTACTTGCCTCATTGGTACATAACTTGGTCATGGTCAAGTAAATAAATAAATATCTATATGAATTTCCCAAGACATTGGCAGACAGAGGTCTAGACAATTAAGTCCTTTCGACACACCTAGGACCGATGATGAGACTGTCTTCGTTTTTATGTGTAAGCCAACGACATAAATCGTACATAAGCTTTGAAAAAAAAATCTATTGATACGAGCCTACCACTTGAGGAACACACTCGAGATATTTTACTGGAATTCCTTTCACCCAACCTCTCTGCTGTCGTGATGTTTTGGTCTCGGTTATATTTTAAATTTCTTTCGGTTTATAATTTGCAATTAGGTCCCGCCTGTAACTGAACTAGATTAGGCTTACAGCTGATAATATATTCTGTTAAACTTTCGGCCTTACTTTGTTTATATTTAGTTATTTTAATTTAGTTTTCTAGTATCGGTCTTTTAAGAGCATTACTTTTAAATTGGCTTTTAATCCGTTGTGTTTTATATATATTTTAATTACTTATTACATTTTATACTTTTTAGTGAACAAAAACTTTGTTATTATATAAGATAGGACTTAGTCGTTACTTTGCGGAAAATCCTTTTAGAAATTCCTTTCTTATATACCTTACATTTCTCCCAAACTCACATAACCCTTCTTGTGGCAGTCGGGTAAAAATACAGTTCAGCCATAATACTTTTAATAAAAGCCTTGTGTATTTTCGTCAGTTGAAATGAAGTCTTTATCCTTTGACGTAAGAAAACAAAGTTTGTTTGTCAAATATTTAATTTTTCTCAATCTACTCATACCCCTGTTTCATAATGAGGTTTCTTTGTCAAGACACAAGCGAACAGAGCTCGGTAGGAATTCACTTTTTAATTTTATTGCAATGATTTTAGATCGAGAACAATATTGCAATAAAATTTTAAAGGCGATATTAAAGCTCCATTAGTAAAATTACTCATATTGGACATAAATTAATGAGCCCCAATTGCCGAGTGGTTGGGTGATCGGAATTTGAATCGAGAGCACGCAACATAAAACAGCAAAGGCTTACCACCTGACATATCACACCACATCATCTACAACGGTGTTATGGAGCGTCTGAAAATAATTAAAACCTGCTATTGGGTCCAGAAAATTAAAGTATACCGCACTGATATGTGTTAATAGAGATATCCATTTAAGTTGGTGAATTCCTTCTCTGCTTAGGAGTCTTCTGATTTTTGAAATACTTTTGAAGTTAATTAGCAGTGTAACAGATGTTGCGTTTCACTTTGACGGTTAAAGAGTGCTAGGGTATTACCGGCCATGAGGCATTCCATCTTAGTCTTCTGGAGTGACACATCAGAAATCTCCTTTTTTTTTAAATGACTTAAAGGTGTTACAGTAGCATTACTATACGGACGACTTATCTCCTTTTTAAACCTACTCACATGAAAAAAGTCTAGTGACCAGTATGTTCACGGCTATATTGACATTTGTTTAAGGAGAGTCAAGAAATTGGTTTCATTAAAGTTTGTAATGCCCGCGCACACAAAGCTCGCAGTAATTTCATCGATCGACCGATTAGTTTATTTCCATTGTAAGAACTCAATGCCGGTTAGAAATTCTTGTCGTCTTTTTAATGTGCTAAGAGCGATTCAGGTCACATAATTACTACACAACATTATGTGCACAATAAGTTGATTACACCAATGAATGTGTAGTCTGATTTTTATTTTTAGCGATTGGCAAGTCATTAACAATAAATAAATTCATACACAGATAAAACATCACATACATTGCTCTGATCGCAAAGTAAGCAGCTTAAGCCCTTGTTGTTATGGAATCAGAAACAATGATGATACCACAAACACCCAAGTAAATGTAGAAAAGTTTTCTATATAGAACCAACCGGGAATCAAACCCGAGACTTTAAAGCTGGCGACACCATAAAAACCGGTGTGTATACTAGTCATCCACGATAGTCATCACATATTACGACCACATAAATAACAGTAATTCATTATTATGTTTATTATTGTGTTATTATTATGTTTATTATTATATTATTTGTTTAAAGTCACGATAGCCAAGTCGTTGGGTGGTCGGAATTTCGATTCAAGAGACCCGTCTTCGATCCTCAGGTGGCAGGCTCGTACCAATGGTTTAAAACTTATGTACGAATTATATCGTTGGCTTGGATATAAAGACAGCGACTGGCTCACCACCGGTCACGTTGTCCCGAAAATATCTTCGATGGAATGTGGGTCAAAGGGACTTAATTGTCGAAACTAGACCTCTGTTTACCCCTGCATTGGGAATTGCGTGAAGATATTTAATATTATATATTAAATATTTACAGATACATATATTTTTACTACAACGAAACTTTTATTATTTTATTTTTAACTCAGCAATCGTGTGCGGGAAGCTAATGGCAGGCAGACCATGCGAAGCTTTACAGGGAAGGTAATTGCACCTGCGGCGGGGACCAGTGGAAGGATTTTAAATCGATACGCGACTCTAAAAGTGTTACTGAAAGTGTAGCAGTGTTGCAGAACTAACGTAAGCCAAACTATCGATACTATCATAGTATCATGTACTTGATAGAAAGTAAGAAAGAAAAATATATTATTTGTTACCACAATATAAAAAACACAATTGAAAAAAAAAAACAATAAAAAGAACAAAAGTGCGAGAGGAACACCGAGTCTTGAGTAGGTAACGTTGAAAATCGTTCCCATTCTGGAAATTCTTTTAGTACGATTTATCAAAACTTGCCTACGATACTTTATGTATACCGTTATTTTTTTCATTACTCTGGTTTTCAACATGATTTTCTGAACAAAACCCTAATAATCATGTATGAATAAGGATTTGTCCGTAACCAGGATACCCGAAGTGCAATATAATTTGTCTGACATAACCTTTATTTCGTTCATAGGTAAGATATTTCACGCAATTCCCAATACAGGGGTAGACAGAGGTCTAGTCTAGACAATTAAGCCCCTTTGACTCTCTTTCCACCGTAGATATTTTCGGGACAACGTGACAGATGGAGAGCCCGTCACCGTTTTTATGTTTAAGCCAACGATATAATTCGTGTATAAATTTTTTTTATTGATACGAGCCTACCAGCTGGGGATCAAACTCGGGTCTCTTGAAGAAATTCCGACTATCGTGACTTGCGGTTTATTTATTTATTTTTAGAATATTATTATTTCTTGGCCTCAATCTTATCATTTGGCAATACCACTGCTCTGTAATTTGTAGATTTAAATAAAACTTATTCAAACTTATGCGATGTAGAAAAATAGATTTACTCATGTACATATAATAATGATAAGTACGATTATATTTAGAGGTGCAGCTACCGAGCAGTAAGTGCAGCGAGTGGTCTTAATCATGATGCCAACGATATTCGTACATAAGTTTTTTTGAAAAACCCATTGGTACGAGCCTACCAACTGGGGATCGAACTCGGGTCTATTGACTCGAAATTCCGACCACCCAACCACTCGCTGCCCTTTATGTTATCCCAAATAGTCATCGGACCTCTGTTTAACCCGTATTGGGAATGGCACGAAGATTTTATCAAGTGCGAAAACCAAAATTATACATACCAAAGACAACAGCGTCCAAAGCGTGAAAAATTTATGTCACTGCCGCCCACCAACTGCTGTGGACTTTGTGCGAGTTGTTACATTTATGGCAATAAAAGTACGTGATTTAATTTTCTACAAAATAACTAACATTAATAATTCTACATTTTACTTTAGATTTATTTTCATTATACATCTTTTTTTTAAAAAAAAATATCTTCACGCACTTCCCAATACAGGGGTCGAGTCTAGACAATGAAGTCCCTTCGACCCACCTTCCACCGAAGATATTTTCGGGACAACGTGACCGGTGGTGAGCCCGTCGCCGTCTTTATGTCCAAACCAACGATATTCGTACATAAGTTTTTGACAAACCCATTGGTACGAGCCTACCAACTGGGGATCGAACTCGGGTCTATTGGCTCGAAATTACGACTAACCAACCACTCGGCTATCGTGACTTTTTTTAAAAAATACATGATTAAAATCATGAAAAAATTATTTTATATTTTAAACTGCAGATATACCGCAGTTTATGTTAAAGCAATATATTATACGAGTACCCTACATAAGTATTTAATATTGTTACCAATTCCAAACCCTACACAATAATAAAGTAATACAGATGTATACAAAAGGTGCGAGAGGAACAGCGAAACATCAGTTGGTATCGTTGAAAATCGCTCCTATTCTAGAAATTCGGTGATAAATTGTAGGGGGTGGCGGAGGGCCCTTAGGAAATTGGGTCAATGGGTATCCATTGACCCAATTGTAAGTTGTTGCCGTGAGTTATTCAGAGTTTATTAATTTGTGATTACAATCTTGGATCTCATTTCCGTTTGACATGCGGGAGAAGTGAACGATTGCATGTCTGTATGAAACGAAACTTCTAAATATTAATGAAGCCTTGAAATTTACAGTCAATTAAATTTGTCTATAGTCACGATAGCCGAGTGGTTAGGTGATCGGAAGGCACGTAGCAATTAGTTTATTTTTAACTTATGTATGCTTTATATCGTTGGCTTGGACATAAAAATAGCGTAAGCTCACCATGTGTTACTCTGTCCCAAAAGAAAATGATGATGAATGAATGAATAACTGTCTATAAATGTGTCTACACCAGTATTGAGGATGGCTTGAATTTTTATTTTTGTTTTAATTGTATGTCTGTATATCTCCTCATTAAATATCACAAACGCAAAAGAGCGCAATAGAGCGATTTTAAGGCAATGACGTAAATACTTCCGCCGAAATCGACTGAGTTAGCTCACTTGGAGCAGCCACCTCGGGTCAGCTATCCCCTGCAAAGCTTGGCCAAACGATGAGTACATAAATATAAAAAAAAAAACATTGGTACGCCTACCACCTATGGGTTGGAACTCTGATCTCTTGACTCGAATTTCGAACCACTCGGCTATCGTGACATTTTCGCCATATAATTGTTGTAGTTGTCGTTCAATATTTATTTTTTACTTATTCATTATAATATTAGTATAGATATATTGAAGACCGAATTGTGAAGAAAATTAACAGTGCGTCAGTTAACAAAAAAGAGAGCAATTTTTTATAAATTTTAAAGCATATAAGTTATGCTGAACTTTCTGTTATTAAACGGTTGTGGGTTCGATTCCCGCCCGTGTCATTTAATTTTTAAACCTTTTTTTTGTCTTTAATTTAATAATAAAACACGGGTTGAGGTAGGCCGAGTCTAACTTACAGCTACCAGATGAGACCGATGTGAGCAAATTATATATATATATATATATATATATATATATATATATATATATATATATATATATATATATATATATATATATATATATATATATATATATATATATATATATATATATATATATATATATATATATATATATATATATATATATATATACATATATATATATATATATATATATATATATATATATATATATATATATATATATATATATATATATATGTATATATATATATATATATATATATATATATATATATATATATATATATATATATATATATATATATATATATATATATATATATATATATATATATATATATATATATATATACATACATAAAACCCAAAGATCCTCCCCTCTTTGTCAGAACTATTTGGATACGTAGATGTGCATGTATGAAGTGTTATACAAGGATCTTGACACTTGACTTTAAAATAGAAAATTGCAAAATCGATACTACAATATTTTATAAAATATATTGTCACCTATTGTGTATATATGAACTATGTCTTAAAATAAACGTATGTTTGATTTACAAATGACAAATAAAAGGATTGTGTGTGTGTGGTGTGAGTGTGTGTGAAATAATCGCTTATCCTTGATAGGCAGTTGTAAATTGCTTCGCCGAAAGTTATTTCATTTAAAATTTTAATCAAAGGTGTATCCAACCTGCCGTGAGGCTCGGATGACTTTCACGAGCGCTTTAATGGCAATTTAGATGAAACCATCGCTTCTGAATAATTGAAGTTTTTAGAGTTAACGAAAACGCTTTGTTTTGCAAAAATTTATTGAAGCAGTATATTTTTATTTTAAATAAGCTTCACGAGGATTCTCACCAGTCAGTTACTTTTTTCGAAATTTAAAATAAATGAATACACTTATACGACTTATACGAATATAACTATGATGTAGATAAAGATAATGATGAAGTCACGATAGCCGAGTGGTTGGGAGGTCGGAATTAAGAGTCAAGAGAGAGCCATGTTCGATCCAAAGGAGGCAGGCTCGTACAAATGGGTTTTTCAAAAACTTATGTACGAATTATATCGTTGGCTTGGACATAAAGACGGTGACGGGCACACCACCTGTCACGTTGTCCCGAGAATATCTTCGGTGGAAGGTGGGTCAAAGGGCTTTAATTGTCTAAGCTAGACCTCTGTCCACCCCTGTATTGGGGATTGCGTGAAGATATTTATTTATTTATTTATCGTTTTGTAAATGATGATGAAATATTTTCGGAATTACATCCTGTTTATTTAATTTGGTAAATAAACAGGATGTAATTCCGAAAATATTTATTTTTTTAACAGTGGTAGAGCCTCGCATCAGCTTTTGTTGATGCATGAATGGGCCGGCTCGACCGGGGAAGTACCACGACCCCACAGAATACCGGCGTTAAGTAGAAGTCTAACAAACTTCTGCGTTTCGTCTGCTGAGTGCAGGTAACCGGTGGCCCACACACCCCTTTCCCCCAATTCTGGGGGAGGGGGGCACTCTAAGGGATACAACGCATCTGATAAGCCTCTGGTATTGCGGGTGTTCATGAGCGGCGGTAATCACTTACCATCACGTGAGCCACCTGCTCGTTTGCCTTCCTTTTCTATAAAAAAAATGTGAATGAAAATTTGAATAGGATAATGGTAATCGTTAAAATTGTACTTATAGGAATTGGTAATTCGCCTTCACAGGATGTGTCTAAATGCGCCCTGAATGCGCACCGCGCGTTTATCTTGCGTACAAGTAGTTTCATTCACTTCGATACTGTATATCTTAATTGTAAATTTTACTTCAATTGTAAACACGAATTCACCCTTCGGCAATAAGAAACCAGATGAGCGGGCCAGAAGAAGTACAGCGTTGGAACATAATATGCATAGAAAACTTAAAATGCAATATCCGAATTTGGCGAATGCGCCGCTCGCATGTAGATCGCGAGCAACGCATTCGCCAGATTCGGACGCAGATACTTCATTTACGTCGAGGGCGAAGCCGCAATCGAAAAACTAATCTCACTCGAGACTCTAGAAAACCTATTGTATTGTAGATTTACAATTTATTTTTAATGTTACAAGAAATAATCAAGGTAGGTGTTCTCACTCTCATAAATACATAAACGTCCACTTTCTTCTTACAACGTGTTGTAGGTTTTTTCTCACAGCGGGCACGTTCTGTGTCAAACAAGAACGGCCACATATCATGTGACGTAAACGATGACAAATGCTTACTGACTCGCAGACAATATATCTCACCGTTGAACTGAAGACTCTGATGCTGGCCGGATTCAGATAGGTATAAAATTATTTAGCCATCGTGAAATATACATTATAAATATTTTTCATCTTGAAATTAAATAAAAAGTAACTGAGGTCTAAAATCTACCGACTGAACTCTTAAATATATGTCTATTATTCGTAACAGATATGTTGTTACAATGACCATAATGATAATTGGCTATACCTCCAATGCCATGCCCCGCTTAACGCGGAACCTTGATTATTTTTTTAAAAGAAAATAGCCTCATTTACTCCTTATAACATCGGCTATATGCCGTAGTGATATTAAAATAGTTGATATTATATATAATACAATATATCCCAAATAATTTTATCAATTCCCAATACACAAGTAGTATACATAGGTCTAGTCTAGACAATTAAGTCCCTTCGACCCACCTTCCACCGAAGATATTTTCGGGACAACGTGACAGGCGGTGAGCCCGTCACCGTTAATGTCCAAGCCAACAATATAATTCGTACATAAGTTTTTGGAAAACCCATTTGTACGAGCCTGCCACCTGGGGATCGAACTCGGGTCTCTTGACTCGAAATTCCATTCCCGACCACCCAACCACACGGCTATCGTGACTTTTTAATACTTTACAATATACTGAGATACATATTTATATATACTTACAAACAGCCGTAACTTGAGTACAAACATTCACATTCATAACACAAATGTTTGCCCCTGGCGGGACTCGAAGCCGCGTCTCTTATCTTGGAAGACAGAGTCACTACTTACCAGGCTTTCGGGTCATCTTAATTTGGTCTTTAATTCTTCGAGACGAGTATATCGCTATCTGCCTGTAGCCAAAAACAAGGCACTCTCTTAGTCGCCTTTTATGGCATTCGTGGAAAGAAAGGGTGACTTTTCTTATGCAGATACTACCGTGGTAGAACACAGCGCTAAATTGGAATTTAAAACTGCTACTTGTGATGTTACTGTGGGTCAAAACAAAATAGCGGAGTTCGGTATTTATGATTTCAAACTTCTGTTCGCTTTTCAAAACCACGTTTTAGTTTTAGTGTAAAAGCTCTAATAGCTAGATTTACCCGGAAATTTATACCTTTCATAAGCCAACACATATAAATATTTGTGTAAGAGATTTAAAAGTGACGTACATGTTTGTGTGTAAATGCTAGTGATAAAATTGAAGTCTATCAGGAATATTATTTAACTATCAATTCAATTTTGATTGCAGATAATCTGTAGTTAGTTTTGTCGGTTTTACAAATGGACGTATAATTCAGGCAGCTGGTCTGTTGTATTAAAATATACTTTGCAATTTGCTGTCTGAATTAATAAAATATAAATCTACATTTAACAGCGTAATGCACTCTGTATGGGGACTACAGGGAGGTTTACAAGGGACTTCAAAAATAGAGGAGATTCCCAATTCGGTTGCTTGAAAACCGATTTTCAACATAGTTTTGTTGCGTTGCGGATGATAGCAACGCAAAAAAAATTAAGAAAATTCGTCAAATTTTATCATTTATTAGTCTCTTTGGGAGTATTTAAGCTCTTTTGCTAATATTTGTCTCTAGGATACATCGTCTGCTACGCTGATGATAGAAGAAACTGCACTCCTTTACGGTTAGGAGTTAGGCAATAATAAAAAGAATAGGTACGATTTGTTGTCAGGTATGCACCATGTGACGGGATGTGAAATGAGCGTTCAATAGTTATCAAGGGTTTTAGCAAATGGTATGGGCCTGCAATGTTTATGCACTCAAAGTATTATCGTGTTCACTATATACTCGTACTTACGTTTTTCCACGCTAAAAATATTACAAAAACATTTTACATTTTTATACTTTTGAGTCAAGTCAATATATTTTAGTGCTAATAATTTTGGCTAACGCTTCTTAATATTGAATGATTTTGTATATTCTAAAAGAATCTGTTAATTATGACACTGCAAAAGTGCATGTACTTTCAAATAAATTTATTTAAATAATAAGCTTCTTTTCCCACAATTTAGTTTAGGTGTAATTTATTGACAAATGTAGTCATTGCGATTAATAATCCCTGTTATTAAATTTATTTCCAACGAATGTCATGCGCCTGAAAGTAATCTTCCGGCCCTGCATTATCGCGGTTTATAGCTGGAGGACACAGGGTGTACACAAGGTTGCAAAACCTAATGTCGCACTTGTATTCATGTCGGAGCCGAAACCCTAATTTATCGTACGTGACGTGACGCCCGGACGTCGTAAGTACAGCCCGCTCTGTTACTTACGATAAGCTTGCGAGGGAGATATGTTTGAGAAAAATGAACGAGAATCTCGAGTGTATCTATATTATATTATATCGGTCTTATTGTTATTTTTTTTTTGTTCAGATTCTGGTAGCAATTGAGTTAACTTTAACGATTTTTCTACATTCACATTCGTCATTATATATATATATATATATATATATATATATATATATATATGTATATATATATATATATATATATATATATATATATATATATATATATATATATATATATATATATATATATATATATATATATATATATATATATATATATATATATATATATATATATATATATATAAAAGCACATAATAAAGTCGGCGCCCAGAAAGAAAACAATTTCAATTTGAACTACAGGGGCGCCTGCTGCCAATCAGAATCATTAAAATTATTAAAATTATTCACAACATCTTAAGTATGACAGATTTGTGCTTCATCCACCAAAAACGATGTCAAAATTTATTAAGCTATAAAGCCTGATAATAAACGAATTTTGACGCCGGAGTGGAAGTACGCCGCTACGCAAAAAGTAGATATTGATGGTAATCTCCAATATTGGAATAGACAAAGGTTGACTTACAAAACATTTTTTGAACCACCGGAATCCATTTGGGGCACCTCAAAAGTCGGTGGGCCTATCAAATTATTTCAAGTATTTTTTTTTTTGTCGATTTCACATTTTTATATAATGCATGAAAAAAAAAAAAAAGTGTTATTTTGCATGGAAAGCTCTGTGGCTACTCTAATACTCTGTGGAGTAATAGGAAACTCTGTTTCCTTCAAATCACACAATATATTTCTTTCCTCTCATATACGAAAATAGCTTCAATAATGTCGACAGGTATTAAAACACATTTGAAACTCTTATCAAGTCAATGTGAAAATAAGTTACCTCAACTTTTAAAAGTCGTTGACAGTGGATGTCGTCGACTTGTTAATGCCGAAAGGGTGCGAGCTCTCCGTGTACGACAGGCCATAAAATGTCTGAGAGTGATAAAATGTTCATTCAGCCAGTCACAGAGTAATGTTGTCGTATAAACTATTCGCAAAGTTTTCTTAATGATCACAGAGCAGCCGCAGACTAAAATCAATCACAGCGGACTAATAGTAAGTTCCGCACTTAGAGGCATGAACTTCGACTTAGTTAAATTGTTCAAGTTTGCTGCTGATGGTGGATGTTATTACAGTGATTTTAAATTATTATATATTATCATCAGCATGTTTGTATTTTTAATTTTATATTAAAATTATACGTGTGTATGTGTGTTAAAATATGGTGGAACAGATTTTATTCCACAATTACTTCTAAAGATAAGCGTCGCAAATTTGTTGCGTCGGAAAATTCTATTGCCACCTCTGCTTGATTAGCAATTATGAGCAATAGCCTGTGGTGGAAATATCTTTATAACTTTGTTTAATTCCCAGTTTGTCACTCTAAAGTTCTAAATTTGCTTTAAGACAAGCGATTCAAGAACTAATATGGTAAAAAACCCGTTTGTCAAAATATGATAAATACATATTACATAAGTTCAAGAACATATTAATTCCATTATGGTCTCTCTGTCTCTCATCGCAATTAACAACGTTACTTTGAATTACTAAAATTAAGTTCAGGCAAATTATTGATCACCGTAGTATTAAAAATATATAATGCAAAGTCATAAGACAATTAAGCAATTAGAAATGTATTCAATCCAATGCGTCGCCGATCCGTTGAAAATTGCTCAATAAAAATAACCCTTTAAAGGACTTGGCTGATGGCCATCTTTAAACTAAATACTTCACCTAAATCTTTAATCGTATTGAATTTTAGATTCAACCTTAGCTTCAGTCTTTTCTCATTTCCGCTTATCGCCACTACATTGTGTGCACACTTTTTATGACATTGAATATATGTTTCCTCTTCCAAAGAGACTACTCTACTCCTGCACTAGACTCTCTCTACTACTGCACTACTCCTGCACATATACACCGCCCACACAATGGAATTTTAAATACCCATACACATATTAACCGGGTAATTTACTACATAGCTTTAACGATCAACGCGCGCATCGAATGAAAACGAGGCAAATAGAATCAGCAAAATTCAAAGTGCGCTGCCAACTATTGTTTGCAACATCGTTTACAGAAACAGAGTTACGTTTGTATTTCGTTTCAATACTTATTAACTAAAAACTACAATAATCGTACAGCCCTACTCCCCGTGGCATGGTACTAAGAACACTGGCTATACTTCCTCGTTGAATGGCCAGACTTAATTTTATTGATTTTAATTTTATCCTAAATTAAAAATTATAAACATTATAATTTTAAATGGAATTTCCACAGTGTGACCCCTGAGTCCATTGCAATGAAGTGATAAGACGAGGAAATAGACTTCCAGATTAAGAGCAGTTCCTGCTGCTTATTGTATTTTATTTTATTCTTGAAGGAAAACTTATAGCTAATACAGAAAATAAGGCCATTTAAAAGCTTCCACAATTATTAAAACAATAGCGAACAAATACTTGATATTCAGAAACAGTACATAAAGAAAGTACTACATAAAGGGAGAACTATTTTAAATAAAATTACACATAATTTGCTTAAGATTGCTAGGACTGATATTACACAAATCGATTTCAACATAATGTGAAATTTCATGGAAGCATTTGATATTGAAAGCTATCAAGCAAGCGTTGAAATTATTATTATTATTATAAAAATTATGATATTTAAACTGTGTGTTTTGAAAGATCATTAGAAAGATATAATTCGTGTCATCAAGCATAATAGCTATGGAGAGTCTGCAATTATAGTACAGGTCGCCCGACCATTATATCACCCTATTCAAATTTGATAGGACACAAACACGCGCAATACTCAGATTCCCACCAGAGGTAATTCACGAGGATGTTGTCATTCTAATTTTAACAGACAAGATGTTTGCTGATATTAACTAATGAGCCTGATTCACTTTAGGATAGCAATCCAAATAAATATCTTTTATTCCGTCTGTGTTCCCCAAAGTTTAGGATAGTTCTTAACAAAAGAACATTACTAGAGAACAAGTGGCGTACACCCGGTTTTTTACCGTGTCACCAGCTCTGGGGTCCCGGGTTCAGTTCCCAGTCAGGTCAACAAACACTAACACAGACACCCAGATCCGAGAAAATGTCGATAAAGTGTTTGCTACATTTTCTCCGGTGTTTGTGGTACCATACTGCAAGTGCTTAAGCAGCTTACTTTGGGATCAGAGTAACGTATGTGATTTTTTCCCTATCTGTACATATATTTTTTTATTCATTACAGTTACAGCAACTTAATTTATATTCTGTTATAAAGCTTGTAACAGCCAAAGTGATTTTTAATTAAAAACCCTATTGGATGAAATTCGTGCAAAGGGATTGCGTGGAGGCGCGAGTTCTGAAGCCGTCGGCAAACACGCGCCGCTGATGTTTGCACATCGCTTGATTGAATGTCGCGCCACCAGATCCGCCGTGTCAACACGCTCGCTCTAGAGCATTCCAGCATGGTAACTAGTGTGAAGATTCAAAAACAATTAGGTTTTATATGAATATTGCGCTAATACTGTTTGACACCTTAGAGCCAATTTTCAACACTTTTTCAACGAACATCATTTGTCAATTGTGATCATCCATCAAGCCCAGGCAAATCCTTTTTAAAAAATTGTTGGTAGAAATTTTTAGTCTTGAATTGTCAAAGAGTTCTGCTCATAAAGAAACATACAGATGAAACTTCCATTCTAGAGATAAAAAGACCTGCACTTCGAACGCGGTAGAAAAGATGGTTCATTTTAAAAAGCAATTTTTCCCTTTTTCTCATCATGGATTAATTTAGTTTATCTCTTTTTATTGTTAATTTTTCATTATATAGTTTTTCAACTGACAGTGGTGCTAAAACAAGAGTTTACTTAAAAAAGAGTTTACTTGTAAGAGCTATTAAAATAAAATAAATATATCCACGCCATCTGCACGTCATTCCCAATACTGGGGTAGACAGCGGCTTAAACAATTAATTCCGTTCGACCTACCTTCCAATGAAGACATTCTTTGGGACAACGTGACAGGTGGTGAGCCTGTCGCCATCTTTATGTCTAAGCTAACCATATAAATCATACATAAATTTTTCAAAAACAGGTTTACCTGTCACGTAATCCCAAGGGCGTGAAGATTTTTTTTATGTTACTGCCGACCACAGATGTTCATCCAATTTAATTTGTCATTACGTTGAAAATTTTATAGTTAAGTTACGCCGAATTTCTTGTTAATGACTTAATTAGATATTTTAAAAAATCAACTAACACGACCGGTTTTGAAATTTGTTATTAACAATTTTTAAGAGGCCGATACGAGGATCGAATTTGTATCACTGGAGTACTATTAAATTGGACAGAGTACGGTCAGGTCACCGTAACGACGATCCATTTGTAACTCCTAATGCGTGCAGTCATTGGCCCTTACAGTCTAGCAGACGAAAGTTTTTATAGGTCCCCTTGATGCGGCTTATTGCGCCTCGTCACCGCCGAGCATTTGATTACTTTCAAAGTTTAATAACGACCAGTTTATGCGATTCGGAGTATTGTTAAATGAAAGGTTTTATTGCGCACAAGCTTTGATCTCTGATTGCCGACGCCTTTGTAATAATGAACAGTCACTATTGCCGAGTAGCTGTGTTATTGAAATTGCAAAGACCCGAGTTCGATAACCGGGAGGTAGACTCGTACTAATGAGTTTTTCAAAACTTATGTATGATTTGTTGCTGATTTGTACATTAATACCGCGAGAGGCGCACCATCTGTCGCGCGCAATTGTCCCAAATTAAGCTCCGGAGAAATGTGGGTGGAAAGGTCCAAATTGTTTACACCTCTAGCTACTTCTGTAGGAAAACAAAACAAAACAGAGAATAAATCAAATTACATGTATGGTAAAATATAAAATAAATAAATAAATATCTTCACGCAATTCCCAATACAGGGGTAGACAGAGGTCAAGTCTAGACAATTAAGTCCCTTTGACCCACCTTCCACCGAAGATATTTTCGGGACAACGTGACAGGTGGTGAGCCCGTCGCCGTCTTTATGTCCAAGCCAGCGATGGAATTCGTACATAAGTTTTTGAAAAACTCATTGGTACTGCCATCTGGGGATCGAACTCGGGTCTCACGACTCGAAATTCCGATCACCCAACAACTCGGCTATCGTGATTCTGCTCTAGGAAAACAAAACAAAACAGAGAATAAATCAAATTACATGTATGGTAAAATATAAGATGCATTATATATTTCAGTTGTCCTTTTTATCTCTCATCCTGTAAGAGTCTAAGAAAGAGGAGGTCCGTTATGAACTCAGAACACTTCCAGTTACCACCATGTGAACAGTTAGTGCGTTTTTCACTAGACCTTTTGACTAGACCTCTGTCTACCCCTGTATTGGGGATTGCGTGAAGATATTTATTTATTCATTTATTTTATTTACTGCAATATGTATAAAGCGGTTTAGTCAATTAAGTCCTTTCAACCCACCTTCCGCCGAAGACATGTTTGGGATAAAGTGACAGATGTTGCGCCTGTCGCCGTCTATATGTGCAAGCCAACGATATAAATCGTACGTAAGTCTTAAAAAAAGAGAAAAGTAGTTCAGTTGTAGTTTAGTAAAAATATATAATAATATGTTTCGTAAAAATATCGTAACCCCAGGTAATTTACAGAAACAACGACAACGCCCGACCGTTCATATTTTGTCTTCGAATCCATCTCACAGCAAACAGCCAGACGAGCGTTCGCCAGCTCATCGTGGAGACTTAATACGGAGCGCTGCATGTGTGCGATAACAGTAACGCGGTAACTTGCATGTTGCTTCTCAATAAGTTAGCGAGTCTGTGCAGATCTCTCTGTAGAACTTGTGGAAAAAGAAAAAACTATTAAATATTTTTTTTATTTATTGAATTTTTAAGCATATAAGTTATGCTCAACTTTTTGTTATGAAATTAAAGAGAAATTTAAAAAAAATGTTATCAATAACTTGGATTTTCAACATATGATTGAAAATTCAATAAAATTGCAC
Organism: Sericinus montela; assembly: GCA_029286605.1. Classification (NCBI taxonomy): domain Eukaryota; kingdom Metazoa; phylum Arthropoda; class Insecta; order Lepidoptera; family Papilionidae; genus Sericinus; species Sericinus montela. The sequence continues at coordinate 165,884 of JAGSMR010000167.1, read as the reverse complement.
AATAAAGTGTCGATTGCGTTATCGTGTTAATGTTTCGTAGCTGTGAAGTTACATTGTGATGTAATTTGGAATATCGTCCGGTAGATGTCGCCAATCCTATTTATATAAATTTTATGCGTGTAAGACACGGTGGCTAGGAGGTATGAGCGATGCAAAGGTATGGCAGAAGTCGTAGATTCGAATGTCGCCCGTGTCCGATGGATTTTTAAATACTTCTTTGATTTAATAGTATTAGAGAAAAATTATTCAAAAAGATTCATAAATAAAATAAAACAAATAACTTCACGCAATTCCCGATACATGGGTAGACAGAGGTCTAGTCTAGACAATTAAGTCCCTTTGACCCACCTTCCACCGAAGATATTTTCGAGACAACATGACAAGTGGTGAGCCCGTCGCCGTCTTTATGTCCAAGCCAACGATATAATTCGTACATAAGTTTTTGAAAAACCCATTGGTACGAGCTTGCCACCTGGGGATCGAACTCGGGTCTCTTGACTCGTAATTCCGACCATCCAACCACTCTATCGTGACATATGATGTATATTTTGTTTATTTGAAATGATTTTTTTATGTTCCATAGATTTTAAATCGTCAATAAATAATATTATACTCGGAGTTTATTTTACACAAATTGAATGCATTTTCCAACAGAACAACTGTATGTAAAGGGCTCTCCAGACTACGAGCGCGCCGCGGGTGGGAGCTGTGCGTCACTCTCGGCACGCGTCTGCGGCGGCCACGCCACGATGCTACGGTTATTTGACAAAATGGACGTTCTACTGAAAAACGAGAAATATTTTCTGGTGCCGTTAAAAATTCGTTAATTTTTGACATTTTAGAAAAAGTTAATTCGCAAAATTCTACGTTAAATAAATTTGCCTTTTTGAGAGTAATGTTGAGAAAATGTATTTACTTATTTACTATTATTGCACATTACTGAGGATTAATTTACTTCTATTGTATGAAGTTGGTAATGGTGACCGTTACCAACTTTTCAACTTGATCGTGTAAGAATTTTGCGAGTTACTTTCTTCCCGTGGATGTCGCAGGAGGCGACTATGAGAAACAGCCTAGAATATCATTATGGCAACCGATACATGACCATCTTTAAAACATATCAGACCGAAATAATCGGACCGAAGATGGGTAGCAGCGTCTGAGGTGAGAATGGTCTGATACTGCTATCGCCAACACGCCTGGCGAGCGTGGCGATTATGGAAAATCCTCCCCATGGAAGGCCCTTAACAGGTCGTTATGTATGTAAGGATGTATGTATGTATGTATGTATGTATGTATGTATGTATGTATGTATGTATGTATGTATGTATGTATGTATGTATGTATGTATGTATGTATGTATGTATGTATGTATGTATGTATGTATGTATGTATGTATGTATGTATGTATGTATGTATGTATGTATTTATGTATGAAGTAGAAGTTTTTCAACACATTTAATTAATATAAAAAATAACATTAGGCTTTCAAATGCTTCTAATCCTTATAAACATAATTATTAAACCAAAACATGTATCTAAAAATTAAAATATAATTTAAATATAATACAATCTTAATTTAAGAAGAAACAAATACGGATAAAAAGTGATTACTTTGCCGAGATTAACTAGAAGAGATCCGCCGTAACATTTTACCTACCTCTTTCTTACTGGGAAAAGTGGCGTCCAACGGAAATCCTTTTATTTTAGATTAGACGGAACTTCAATATGCTCAATATGAATTTAAGCCGCTTCAAATATTTGCGCAAGACATCATCTGATTTCGCACTGCAACATTCAAGATGACAACTTTAAAAAAAAATACAAATATCTTTAGTAGCCCGTAGTATTTTGACATTATTTATGAATCGTTGAAGCTTGGAATGCTGTCAATGCTCCTGGAGCAAAGCCGCGAGGACCGCCTCGTTTACATACACACTTTACTTATAGATCGTTATCATGTCAACTTGGGTCGAAAAAGGCGTACCTGAATAAAATGATGAATTTGCAAAACAATGATTAAAGGCGAAAGAAATAAAAAAATATAAGTAATTCAAAAAGCACTTTTCAACAATAGCCTAGAAATCTACACGCTATAAGCTCTAACTTAACTAAACTTCTAAGAACTGTTGGTATAACTCTGGAGGGAGTTTAACTTTATCAATATTGATGTAACTTTAATGGAGCACGTATCTTGAGTCAGTTAAGCGAGCCAACTGCAGCGGTGGAGCGACGGCTAAGTGGTTGAAGGTTAATAATTAATATAACATTGTTTGAAATTTACGGTTCAAAATTCTATAACTAATACTTGTTCTACTCATATATATTATGATCTACACAATGTCACAGTAGGAGATGGGCTTCTTTGATAAGGAAAATTTGCCATGATAACGACGGTTTGCTAGCGGCAGTACCAGATACCTGGCACCTCACACGCTGCTGCCCCTCTTCGGTCTGCTTAATTTTGCTCTGGTATTTTTTGAGACAACTATTTCGCCATCGGTCAGTAGACATTGCTATTTCCTAGGCTTAGTCTCGCAAATTCGGGCGGCTAGAGTGTTCGTAAAGTTCGTAAGTCGCAACGACCCAGCTAATTTTCAGTAACTGACCTTAATATGGTTAACTCTCAGCTTTAAAAGATTCACTTTTATATCCATTGATAACATTTCAAGATTGTAAATAAAAAAATATCTTCACGCAATTCCCAATACAGGGTCGACAGTGTAAACCTGTTACGGTGTCCCGAAAATATCTTCGGTGGAAGGTGGGTCGAAGTGACTTATTTGTCTAGACTAGACCTCTGTCTACCCCTGTATTGGGAATTGCGTGAAGATATTTATTGTTGTAATTAAATTATTTCTTCCATTGAAAAAGGCACTTGAATGAAAAATTGTAAATCTTAACCCTTTAATTGACAATCGTGCATAATTAAATAACAGTGCTATATAACGTGTACAACGTCTCTCTAATTGTTATTAGACATTTGAGTAACAACGCTCATTATATAAACCTCTGAAACTCGCGTCGCGTCCGCAGAAATTCATTTATTAAGTCCTGCGGGAGGAGATTGTTGATTGCGACTCCGCTCCTATTCACTTCCTCAGGAGACTTGGGGAATAATTAAATTATCAATATAAATTTTTATTTCTTTAATATTTTTTACAAATTGTGTTACCATTTGTAACGCAAAAACAACATATAAAATTGATAGCATTACAATTATACCTCGCCATATGCCTCCATAATGCGCATTCCCCCAAGAAGACTCTTCTTTTATGTAAATTGATAACCTTCACATCTCTTTAGTTTCCTCGTGATACATTATTTTACCTATACGTGGTTCATTTTATTTGCTGAAAACTGATTATCAATTTTATTGCGATCGCAGAATGGTTCGAAGTTACATCATAAGTCTTGCGTAACGAAGTTCTAACTTAGAATTATTAAAAAATATGTAATAAAAACTTTACTACCATAGGCACGCCCCCATTAAGTTGTAGATAATAGCGGTAGCTTTAGATTATGCTACATTCGGCCGTTTTGACTGGCGCTGCACTAGGAGCTTGTGTGGAGTAGGGGCGTTTGCTTCTGCGTATCTGGTAACAGAGACCCTCACACATACCTCTATCACCTTCCTTCCTATTCTTTAAAATTAAATAAAATAAAATAAAATATCTTCACGCAATTCCCAATACAGGGGTAGACAGAGGTCGAGTCTAGACAATTAAGTCCCTTCGACCCACCTTTCACCGAAGATATTTTCGGAACAACGTGACAGGTGGTGAGCCCGTCGCCGCCTTTATGTCCAAGCCAACGATATTCGTACATAAGTTTTTGAAAAACCCATTGGTACGAGCCTACCAACTGGGGATCGAACTCGGGTCTATTGACTCGAAATTCCGACCACCCAACCACTCGGCTATCGTGACTTTCCTATTCTTTCCTCCCCTAAACTAATTCCTGTCTTAAACATCGGCTACGATACCAAGGCCCCTATTGTAATTTGTGCACAACGGTGTCGGAAACTATTAACCATTATGAAACGAATGCTCGTCTCGTTTTGTATAAGTGTTTGAGAATATAAATAAAAATATTGAGGATATTTGTACAGGAAACAATAACGTGCGTAGGAAACAATAACGAAGAACCTTGTACTATAGGATCACGAAATTACATAACATATTCATTTTATACAAGTAGTTAAAATTATATAACTGTGTTAAATTTTTCCAAGAATTACTGTTTAATGCGCGTAATAAAAACCGAAACAGAATTGCCTTAAAATAAAATACACATACATCGTTGGTACTTGTCGTTGCGGACGTCGAATCACATATTGTCACGATTTTAATCTCACTTTCGTTTCTGCCCCATTCGTACGACACGTACCAATAAGAGGTTTCTTCGATTTCCCCTAGGTTGTTCAGTTAATTGCAATGGTAAGAGATGGAAACCGTTTCCTCTGTACGCTTTTCCGACGTCAGCTCCATCACTCGTGACGAGGGTAGCTTTTGAGCAATTACTTCTGTAGCCAATTACGCGTTTCCTTTATTTTTTTTTTCGACTTACAACTAGCTAGTGACCTACGCCTGAGTTGCGCGTACTACTATAATATTCAATACTAATTTAAAATCGTTTCATTGAATTAACTTATACTGACCAGAAGTCACGATAGCCAAATGTTTGGATAATTGGAATTCGAGTCAAGAGACCCGAGTTCGATCTCTAGGCTCGTGCCAATGATTTTTTCAAAACTTATCTACATTTGATATCGCTTGGAAATAAAGACGAGACAGGCGCATCACCTGTCACGTCATCAAATAACGTGGTAAAATGTGGGTCGATGAATTGTATATACCCCTGGCACGAAGATAAGAGAGAAGTTTAGTTGAAACTTTCCAGAGCAATAAAGATCAAAGTCTTAAGCATGACTGAATTTGGAGTGCACCAGTCATTTTCGACGGCGTTTCGGCTCGGAGCCAAATTCTGTTGTAACCGTCGGCGCCAGCGGAACTTGTCGTCTAATCCGCACAAACTGCAGGCATTCCTGCCAGTCATGATACAGTCATTACGGCTGTATTGTGTGTAGATTTACATGCGAGCACATTTCATTAATGTTCTGGTTTTTGAGATAGTGAAAAGGACAAGCCGAGAATAAGCAATGTACTAAGGAATGAAATATACTTTATTTTACACCATTACACTTAACTACAAAGAGTATAAAGATCGACAAAAACCGAGACTGATACTGAGAAGCATTTTTTTTTCAGGCAACCCAGAAAGAAAAAGCAAATATTTTATAAGTAAGTAGAGTACACTCACAAAAATACAAATGAATTAATGTACTAAAATAGTACCTATAACATTTAAAAGTACCTCCTTTAAATTTGAAGGATCATAATCATCATCAGGAGTCGTTTTTAATAAGGATTAATTGACGATATTATTAATCATAAATACGGACTTAGGGACAACATCACAGAAATGGTGCGTATTCAGCAGTATGAAGCATATTTTACAGAACCGAAAACAACGAAGGTGCCACAAACACCCACCCGAGACGAGTTGAAACTGCGTTCTCAGAGCTGCCGATACCATGAAAAGCGGCGTGTTTTGCCAGCGTGTCGATAGCGATCACGGAGGTCGTCTGTAACAAGTGCACATGATATTCATTAAAATATAATTTATAACTTTATAGTATGGTTCTAAGTAGTTTTAATCTCCTAAGTGGTACAGCCAAGTAACAGCTGAATGGTGCGGCTCGACCGGGCCAGAGTAAAGCCTGGCAATTTATCAGAGTAAAGTGGTGGCTTCATGTGCTTCTGCTTTTCATTCGGTGAGTGAGTTAAACGGAAAGTAAAAAAAAAACTTTATTTTCTGAAATAGTGTACCTATTTCAGAAAATAAAGTTAAGATAAATTCCTTTATTATTAACTTATCTTTAGGCATACATACGAATTTCTTTCGTTCCGTTTTCGGTCAGACAAGGTAAGGTTGCACATTTTACGTATCTGCATAAGAAAATAAATTTCATTTGTCTAGTTATTGTTTTTTAAATCTACCACCGTTTTCCAATGGGTCCTCTGGTCTTCTGATGGAGAAAAATTTTGACGAAAGAAACTTTTTTGTGGTTTTTTATATCATGTTCATCACAATTTTTGAAGGAAGCTATATCTGCAGTACCTCTGGACCACCATAGGTACTGCAGATATAGCTGGGCGGGCGTTTGAGCTACCGCCAGGTGACCTGATCGTTCGACTTTTACTTATGAACTTTAAAATTTACATATGAAAAGTATAGTAGTTAGTAAATAAGTAACGATAGCCGAGTAGATGAGTTATCGGAATTCTAGCTGGTATTTTCAAATAATTTACGTACGATTTATATCTATGGCTTAGATAAAAATAATCTTCACCTGTCACGTTGTCCCACAATTTTTTGGAAAAGTAATGTCAAAATTTCTGCAGGACGAAAGAACTTAACTGTGTAGCACTCTGTCTACTTTTTTATTGGTAACGTCGTGAAGGCATTTTTTTACTTCCAATTTGTATCCTCGAATTTAATAGATTTATTGATGAATATGAAGCTATGTTAAGCTAAAAATATTTTTCTGTAACCATGATTACTCTGTATCGTGTAAATATCAATCAGAATAAAATAAACACAAACAAAATTTAAATACCACACAAAGTTCTAGTAACAACGAATCCATTGTTTCTTTTTAATACGGTACATATATTTACATTTATTAAAATAGAAAGTCATACAGTTTCTACTTCGGCAAATATCCATATTAATGCGTAAACAGATTTAAAGAACAATGCGTTTATTTTTACATATGAAGTGAGAAAATTTTATAACTTACTTTCATTAAACATCTACATGGTAAGTATGAAAATAAAAACTAAGTCGAACTTAGTCAGTCTATGCAGATCGCCCTTATTTCATAAATGATTGCGGTTTTTTTAAATACGCATCGGTAGCAATTGCCTTTTTCGTGACAATTGTATTCCTTAATCAACTCTTTAGAGGCTACAAAAGGCTGATAAAGTCTCAAAACAATACTATTTTGTCATATCTTTAGGCATTCCGAACCCAGGGCCAGACAGAAATTTAGTAATTTTAGTCCTTTCGACCCAAATATCACCGGATCTACTTTGGAACAATGTGACAGTTTGTGAGTCCTAGCCAACAATACAGTTCTTGCATAAGTCTTGAAAAAAAAAACTCATTGGTACTAGCTTTCGTCCTGAGGATCGAACTCGAGATCTTTGATTCGTATTCAGATCATCCATCTACATAGATATCGATGGAGAAAAATTAACAGAGTAAAAGAATTAGTATGCATGTAGTTAAATCAATACTTAATATATAGTAATAGTACATGTATAAATAGGTGCCGATTAAACACTGTATTAGGATTCAACTGCATATAATATATACCCTATACCACGCACACAGTAAAAATTAATGTGATCTACAAAGTTAAGGCATTAGAAATAAATATTGAGTAAATTGATAAGCAAAATATGTGTGCCATAATGAAATTAAAAATAATGAAATTCAAAAAATAATGAAACTCCAAGAAATACTAGTTCGTCTTTAGATAATTTGTGTGTTGATATCTGAATGACTTAGGCTACAAAGGATTTAAAAGAAATATACACACATACACTAACAGAGTAAAATTGAATAAAAATAACATTTGAATACTGACTTGAAGTCGAATAACTCGACAGAACACGTTTAAGTGACTGAATACCTAATAACTGACTCGACTGACTTTTACCCCGACACCTGTCGTCAGTTTGTACATGCGATAAATTTCTTAACACTTCAGTTTCTAAAGATAATGTACGTTTTATTTTCAGAAAATCAGTCAGACAGTAACTTCTTCTACTCTATTATTCAAAGTTGTGTCTTTAGTTAAATTATTTCGTTTATTTTTAAATAAGTTGCAATACAGACCAATGCTATGGAATCTTTTAACTAGATATTTACTCAAAAAGCCCAAGTAATTCAAATTTGTTGTCCACCTGTCACCTTATAAGGGCTTCATTTTTTATACGTCTGCCTAACCCCGTCTCTGAAAATTTGGGGAAGTTATACAAAACATATTAATAAACGACTAGCATTTGTCCGGGATCATCCTCGTAATCTATTTAAACTTCAAGTTTCTAATAGCTAATAAAGAATATGTAGCCTCCAAAAAGTAAAAGAATTATTATGGGGTTCATTAGTTCCGAACATTACGCCAACGTATAACATAATTTACATCACGTCAGTAAAAATCTTTGCATGAGGTATTTGTAGGGAAGTATTTCTAACACAAATATTTTTTTCATATTAATTTAATTATAAATTTTATGCTTACAATTTAATTTTTAATCGTGGGGTACTGGTCGTGGGGTAGCTGGAACCTAATAAGGAGGGCACTACAAATGTCTTAGATCTACCGTATAAATCTTTGAGAGGCCTTTTGATATATATGCAAAATGCAAAGAGGCAAAGAGGCAAAGTTTACTTTTTCTTCTTTTTATTTACAGCCAATCAAAGTTTGTAACCATAAAAATATCCTGCACTGAATCCTTCGTCTCCCCGCAATATATTGCAGCTAGTTTCTACATCGTGGTTGTATACATTAATATTAAGGTTTTAAGGTATAGCGAAGTTGCACAGCCGAGATTGATTGGTGGATTTAAGTTTTACTTGTATTTTGACTTATAAATTCAAAATCGTATCAGTTTTTTAATATTGCATTGTTTATTTTCTTTCTTGTTCTAGCGTTGAGTTTGCTGTGGGGGTACTCAGCTGTGGCAATCAATATATTCAATTTCCAACTCACATCCCGTGATCGTACTAGCCTTCACACCGAAACACAACAGTTGTTGCACTGCTTATTGGTAATAGAAGAGAAGTGTGTTTCTGACCCAAACAAATCTTAAGCAGTCTTCCGTCACAGTAAGAGTCTACCACCTTTTAAATTTATTCAAGTATTAAACAACTGCAGCCCATCGCTAAAAGGAATTTAATACCTTTTTAAGCTTAGCAGCGGCTGATCGATTTATTGCTTTATTGGATATGAAGGAGCTTATGTTTGATATTTCCATGAACAGCGGAACAAGTGTATTTCTTATGGGAAATATGTTAGAAATCTGTCATTGACGTCTATTACTGATGCTCTCGAAATGGGAACAATGGCTTTAGCAGTTCTGGCTTAACGCCAAAATACAAAGAACAATATGCCGGAAAGAGATTGTGATACTCGTGGAAACGAAAAATTGTATTTGAGAAGATTTTTTTTTTGACATTTGTGAGCGACTTGATATCGTAGACTGATTTAGCAAATACAGATACGTATCTTTGCAAAAGTTAACTTTGCCATACACACATCTACTATATATTACTATGAAATACGCGTATTAAGTCAGTATCCTGAGCATAAGTTTACAGCGACTCTGTACATTAGTCTATTCAGCCCCAGCTCCGAGGTTTCGAATTCGACTCCCGGACATATTTATGTTAAAAACCACTAGTTGTGTATTGTCTCGGGTCTGGGTCTTTATAGTACCTTATTTGTTTCTTATTAAATAACACAAGCTCATTAGCTACTTACTTTGATGCTCGCGGTTTTTGATATTTGGCCTGAGAATTAAACCATGAAACCCACAATTGGGTAAACTGTTTCATCAAATTGCCTCCTGCTGTTATTATTGTCTGTACTGCAATTGTTGTGCATCTACGCTCAACGCCACGCTGTTATCCCGAATTTAAGACTAATAAATAAAAATAAAAATTTGTTAGCAAAGTTGTAAACATCAGGAAAGAAATAAAACCCCCAGTTTCTTAGCGGTTCTTATTTGAGGTCTTGCGAGTGGCGTAGTTTTTGACGTTGATAAGAACTTTAGACAAGCATAAATTGAATAAAGAAGTTTTGACTCTAACTTTGACAGGGGTTTGCAAGATATATTTTAAATAAAAACTTTATATTTCGGTATTTTTTATCTTCACGCATTTCTTATACAGGGGTTACTAGAGGTCTCGACAATTTAGTACTTTCCACTTACATTTACCGGAGCTTCTTTTATGACAATGTGGCCAGTAGTGAGCCACTCTGTCGTCACGTGTTGGCGAAGCCAACGATGTAAATCATACATAAGTTCTGAAAAAAGCCGTTCTTTTAATCTTAACAACTTTTAACTTTTAATCAATTCTTGTCTCTGTGATATTGTTTACAGCAGACACCTAGCGGACACAGGCTAGGTAGTCAGTGGGCACTCCTACTGATATAAAATCAAAATGTCTGACAAGACGGAAGCGTTGTGTTACCATTTAATTTGTATTTGGGTCGTGCGGAATGATACAATGCGATTCCGGCGGCAATTACTTCATGCGCTGTTCCGTGACCGCGTTCCGTCAGGATGCGAAGAATAAATTGCGGTTTTGAAAACGGGAAATTTCAAATATTTCTTTTCAGTTTCTAAGAGAATATCTTATAACTCTAAACCAGTTCATATTGTTTTATATTTATATTTAGATGGTCACTATAGTCTTGTGTTTAGGTGATCTTAATTACAATTAGAACTAATGAATTTTAACGTCGCATCGTTGTATTAGAGCTTCTAGAGAAGCACATTATAACTTTTTCTAATATTACATACATACATATAATCACGCCTTTTTCCCGTAGGGGTAGGCAGAGACCACTTCTTTCCACTTGCTACGATCCTTACATACTTGTTTCGCTTCGTCCACTTTTATTATTCCCTTCATACATTCACTTTCATTCAGGGTACTCTTGACCCAGCCTTTTTTCAGGACGTCCCTGATTTGGTCTCGAAACGTCCGCCAAGTTCTTCCCCTTTCTACACTTCCATTCACACTCGTCTTATATGCTTTTTTCGTCAATCGTTCTTCATTCATTCCCTCGACATGGCCAAACCATCTTAGCATACCTTTCTCAATTTTAGTCACTACATCTTCTTTCAGACCACAACGTTTTCTTATTTCACTATTCCTTATCCTGTCGCTCAGTTTAACTCCTAACATACTTCTTAATGCTCTCATCTCAACTGCATTTACTTTCATGTTTCTTCTGCCATACCCAACTTTCACTTCCGTACATGAGTGTCGGAACCAAAACTCCCCCATGCACAGCCAAACGAGCCTTGTTAGACACCATCCGACTGCTCATAAAGGAGTGCAAAGCTCCATTCACCATGTTTCCTGCATTCACTCTTCTTTCATTATCACTCTCACACTTTCCATCTCTTGTGAACTTTAAACCCAGATACACAAACTCATTCACCTGTTAGATTTGTTCATCTCCAATCATTATATTGCAGTATGTCATGGCCTCATCTCTTTCAAACACCATCACTTTTGTCTTCTTTACATTCATTTTCATCCCCTTTCTAACAAAAGCTCCACTCAAAGCAGTTACCATCTCCTGCAACTCCTTGGCTGTAGACGCAAGTAATACTTGATAATCAGCATAGAGAAAACATTTGACAAGTTACTCATTCATTCTCAACCCACTTTCAGTCTCTTTTAAATCTGTCAAGCAATTGTCCATGAACAGATTAAACAGCCACGGTGACGCTACACATCCCTGTCTAACACCTTTTTCGATGTTAAACCATTCAGTGTATGCCCCTTTATCCCTACACAAGCACAGGAATCCCTATAAAAAGATTGCAATGCTCGTATGAGAATACTGCTGACACCTTTCACGGACAATGCTGACTACAATTCATTCTCACCACTCTATCATAGGCCTTTTCTAGATCCACGAACGTGCAATAGAGCTTCTGGTTTTTAGCCAGACACTTTTCGGCTATGCACCGCAAGGAAAAGACCTGATCCGTACACCCCATTCCCTTTCTTAATCCCGCTTGTGCATCCCATACTTTTTCGTCTGTTTCATTCACAACCCTTTCAATCAACACTTTCGCATGCAATTTACCGACGACGCTGAGAAGGCTTATACCGCGGTAATTTACGCAGTACTGCCGTGACCCTTTTCCCTTATATAATGGCACGATTACGGCTTTGCACCAGTCTCCCGGTACTTGCCCACTTCGCCAGCACAAATTGAAAAGGCGGTACAGCTGACTAGCCACTAAGCCCTGTCCAGTCCTCAGCATCTCGACGGTAATCCTATCATATCCGGCAGCCTTACCTAATCTCATACTTTTCAACGCTTTTGCTATTTCATCCACGCTTATCTCAATTTCATCAACATTTATATTAACCATGGAAGGTGCCGGGTGTTGTACCTGCACTTCCTCTCTTTCAAATAAACATTCAAAATATTCTTTCCATCTCTTTAACACATATTCTTCTCCTTTTATAATGCTCCCATCTTGACTCCTGATTGTACTCAGCTCCGAGGTAGAAGTTTTTCCTCTGGCTGTATTGACGTATTTCCAGAAAAACTTGATGTTTGACTGGAAATCTTCGGTGAGCCTCTTATCAAAATCATCCTTTTGTTCTTCTTTCTTTCTAGTCACAACATCTTTCGCAGCTGATTTGAATCTTTTATACTTCTTTCTCGCTTCCTTTATCTCGTCATTCGTCGCCTTTTGAAGTTTTTGGTTAGCTTTTGCTGCTAACCAATGCAACCACGCTTTCTTCTTTTCTTGCACAGCCTTTTGTACATCTTTATTCATCCACACATTATACTTCTTTCTTCCTTTCCTTCGTTTAGCTACTCCGCATACCTCAAAAGCAACATTCTCGACTCCTTTCTTAAATGTCTCCCACAAATCTTCAATCACACATATCTCTTCTATGCCTTTAAAACTTTGTATCAGTTTCTCTACATACTCGTCTTTCTTATCTTTTTCTTGGAGATTTTCCACTTTTATTCTGTCCAATACACTCGTAGGCTCAGCTCCTCGGTGTCGCCATCGTTTAAAAAGGCCATGTCCACCAACTCCCTGACAGCCTCGGCTGGTTTCGGGGACTCCCGACCAGCATGCCGTGTAGGGACCATGAACCGTAGTGTCACATCCTTTCCTCTTGGTTTCGTTCACGCACAGGATATCTATATATCGTTCATCCATCATCTGACATACTTCATCTACCTTACCATCCATTCCTCCTTTTACATTCAACGTAGCGAAGCGGCTCTCCATGGGCCACTTTTCGCCCCCGCGAGAAACGAGACGTGATGGGTGGGGAACCATATCGCCGCCATTTTGGCAATTAAAATTCACCATTGTGTTCCCACGAGTAGCAAGGGAAAGGTTTGTCCACCCCAGCAGAGCCTCGCATGCCAGGGTAAGGACATTCTGGGTCGCCCAGTCCCAGGGCAGTGTGGCACGCTAACGACTAGGCTTGCCCCTAGCCATGCATCCATCCGCGCGGCAGACGTTGGATTGGCGGATAGAATAGGAGTAAGGAAAGGGAAGGATAGGTTGTGAGAAAAGGAAGATTGGTAAGTTAGGGTGGGAATTAAGAAAGGTAGGATATTACCGCCCAGGAAGGCAAGGGATAAGTTAGGATGAGTATCCCTGATTTTTCTGTTTTCTGATATTTTTGTCACTAAATTAAGCATATATTTAAAACATTAAGTAAACGGAGTTATTTAAAATCTCAACTGATGCCTGTAGTATACGGTGGCTCGAAGATGAGAGCGTTGCCACGGTACTGCAGGGGTCGAGGGTTCGAAGCCGGCTTGTGTCACTTGATTTCTCTTTATTTAATACTTTTGTAATATTTCCTGTACCTCAGAGAAAGGATTCCCAATACAGGGGTAGACAGAGGTCAAGCCTAGACAATTAAGTCCCTTTGACCACCGAAGATATTTTCGGGACAACGTGACAGGTGGTGGTGGTGAGCCCGTTGCCGCCTTTATGTCCAAGCCAACGATGAAATTCGTACATAAGTTTTTGAAAAACTCATTGGTACTGCCACCTGGGGATCGAACTCGGGTCTCTCGACTCGAAATTCCGACCACCCAACAACTCGGCTATCGTGACTTATTATTTATTTTTATTTATTTTTTTTTTCAGAGAAAGGATAATTTTTAAACGGAATTATATGTTTCAATAACTGGGATAGTTTTTTTTTTATTAAACCACGTTATCTGACACATCCTTACTGTGTGGAATATAACATTAACAAAATAAATACATAAAAACTGACAACCTCGCTTTCATTGCTCTAAATCCAAATTAAGTAGCTTAAGCACTTGTGTCATGGAATCGGAAACAACGAAGATACCACACGAGACCAGCGACAATAGAGAAAAATTTGTCTTCTATATCGATCCATTCGTGAATCGAACCCGGAACTTCAGAGCTGGCGACACCATGAAAACAGGTGTGCACGCCACTCGTCTACGTAGATCTTCGTAGTTGATTATTAGTGAATCACATCAATTATTTTTCTTTAGCGATCGTTAATATCAATGTCGGTGTCCAGGATACTTTCACTGAATCATAGCGTGACACACAATGAGCCCGTGGCCGATAAGCTTCGTCCATCGAAAACATGCCGTACATTTTACGAGCTCCGGCTCGTTTTGTATGAAGGACACAATGACCGACGGATTATGCCGTTTCACCGCACTGAGCACTACAAAGTGACTGCAAGGGAAAAACTAACGGCTCAGTGAATGTGAAAATGAACAGATTAGTGCGGGAGCGGAAAAAAATAAATTACGTGATGAAAAACAATTACTAGTATTACATTGTTTTAATTTCTAAAAAAAGAATATGTGTAATAATATTCTTCGAATATCTAAGCGTTCATCAATGTATTAAATTCTATTTTGAGAGATTTCTTTAAGCTGTTCCAATGCGGGACGACGAACTTTACAGATTTTAATTATTTTTCGTTATTACTCCTACTGGTAGATTAAATATAAATAAATATAAATATCTTCACGCAATTCCCAATACAGGGGTAGACAGAGGTCTAGTCTAGTCAATTAAGTCCCTTTGACCCACCTTCCACCAAAGATATTTTCGGGACAACGTGACAGGTGGTGAGCCCGTCGCCGTCTTTATGTCCAAGCCAACGATATATTTCGTACATAGGTTTTGAAAAACCCATTGGTACGAGCCTGCCACTTGGGGATCGAACTCGGGTCTCTCGACTCGAAATTCCGACCACCCATTCACTCGGCTATCGTGACTTACTAAACTGGTAGATTAATATGACGATATTTTTCTTTACTGCCAGCAAAGGAGTACATAATCAATTTAGTTCTAAATTCAAAAGTTACGTACGTAAGATGTTGGCGCAGCGTTGCAGCGCAATAAACGCAATGTCAGACAGAAGAATAAATTCAGAATTATTTTTTACAATTTAGGTATTGCTTGTCAAGTAAAATTCACAGAAAGAAAAGTATGAACTTCGCTGCGATCCTTGGCGGTGACAGCGCATCCAACGGACAAGGGACAGCTTTGTACAATAGTTTGTGAAGTGACGAGACCAGGGATGGACCGCTATCTGCATCTGAGAGGGCGCGTCTAAAAGATTAATGACATTCTTGTGTCAGCTCTCATGCTTCTAGAGAGTAGAACATAATCAATAAATTACTTACAAGAATAATTTTACAATTTCTTGTCCTTTACTCGGAACGTTTCGTACTTCATTCAATCTGAGGACGTTATTGTGTTATTGGAGTAAGAATAATTCCACGACCTCTCTTCCCGTTGTTGTCGTAAGTGGTGACTGAAGCCTTGAAAATGCCAGTGGCTACCGACAAATAGCGAAAATACTAGACCAATCCGCTTGCAAAGCTTGGCGATTATGTCCTATGTCCTGTAGTTGAGTTTGGTGGTCCGTTGAGGTGACTATGATTGCTTATTAAATTCCAACATCACAAAAATCTATATCAATTTAAAAAAATAATTAATAGCAAACAATAAAAACAACAAATAAAACGTTTAATAAAATTGCAAACAAAATTTATAACTAAGTAAAATAAAAGTTGTACATTAGATAAAATAAAATATTGCGCACAATAAATATTAGAGAGCAAAAATAGAGAGAAAACTTTAACATTATCCATATCCGTAGTTTTGATCAAAGAAATCTAAATTTAAATGCACAAAAGACATATCGATTTCAATTCTTCAAATGGGAACTGGGTCGGCCGTGTGACCGAGTTTTACAGGCCGACGCTGCGCTACGCGCTTTCCATTTTCTTCGCTAAGTTTTTTTGATTTAAAATTCAACAACAATACCTTTACACACTTTGTGTCAAACATTCGTCGAGGTTTGACGAATATTATTTTCTTTAATTTATTTATTTGAGTTCTGACGTGTTTGTTCGTGGATTTGGATTTGATATTTTCTTTTGAAATTTATTATAATTATTTAGATTTATTTTCTGTATACATTTCATAAATGTATTTAAATTAGTAATACGCTACGAATATATCAGCTGTTGACCGTAATTTTAAGATCTGAAGATTTATTTTATTGAAGTTAACATTACAGTTGTAAGTTACGCAAATATTTTAATAAATAAATTATCACAAATTTACCAGTATAATTGTTAAAGACAGTATAAAACAAATCATACAATGGCTTTGGATTCGCCCGCAACCTTCGAAGGAAGGCAAACCGTCATTTCATGACCATGTAAAAAATTTAGTCACTAAAAACACGTACAGCCTCACTACGCTTTGAAACGGGCATCTTCATAAATATTTAATCATAATAATAAATAAATACATAGACAGGTACAAAATCATACATACATCACTGATCCCAAGGTAAAGCGCTTTTATTATGGAATCAGAATCAACAAAGGTACTTTGTTTCTAAGTATGTACTTTTTACCTTATTATTAAAATTATATTCATAGTTTTTCCCATTAATATACGCTCCGCTCCTCACTCACAGATCAATCATTCAAGAACGTTATTAAACGTCCGATTAATACAGGTTTGAGTGACGGCTGGGTGATGCAAATTTCGTTCGGTTCGTTTAGCGGCCGCTTGTAAAGCGATCAACAAACATAATGAATGTACTAAAAGGGCCAACAAATTGAGTTTGTGAAAACAGAATAGAAATTTGTTATAAAAGGTATACTTCACTCTTTTTATTAACACCATCATTAATTTATTATCCTATACATCAACTTCCCGTAATTTATTTCTTCGTTTTGTGCATGCTTATCCTACTGCTTGTATGTGGTTGCCATTTGAGAATCTACCTTCTACAATTTTCAATTCTGTGAAAGTTATAGCCAGCACATTGCCAACTCAGATTCCAACGGCTGTTATTGTTATGCAATGCCATGCATAAGTTTTAAAAATAATAATAAAACCACTTATATAATTATAATAAAATATAAGGGGACAACATCACATCAATTTCTCCAATCCCATAGAAAGCAGTGTAAGCACTTACACAACACCCGTACCCGAGAAAATATAATAACTCACAACTGGCAACACCTTGAAAACCGATGTGTACGCTACTCGACCACAGAGGTCGTCAGTGAGACGACTAACAAGGCCTCATTATGGGAGAAGTCTGGCACTGGTAGCAGTAGACTACTTACAAGATGAAATGCTTAAATAAGTTACAATTAGCTCTGGATCTCATAAACAACGGACAACAAGGAGGAGGCCGGTGTATTCCTCAGATTATTGTTTCGCTTTTCGTTCTTCACAGAGAGGGCTCATAATTTGTTTGGGTAAATATGATCTTGCATCTTAATTATGAAAGAGACAGTATAACCGACGGTTTTTAGTACATCGAATTAAACGACCCGATAGGCTTATAGGCAGTGATCCTGCCTTAAAAGCTAAGGGTATAGCTACGGCTAGGTAAGGATAGCTAGGGTAGGTTATGTAGGGGAAAATATTTTTATGATGGATATGAATGTTTGTACTTCATTCATATATTTATATTATATGTCGCAGAATCAAGATAAAGCAACAATTTTGGCTACAACGCCATCTATTAAAAGTCTTCGGAAACGTGCAAGTAGTGCGCTTGAGTGGGTTCGACACAGAAAGTGACAGAGCGGATTTGACTACTATGTGTTGTCAATGTCATTTGACTTCTGATATAAAGTGTCAATTTCGAAACGGACGGCAGTGTGAACGGTCATCTTCCTGTTATCGAACTTACTGCGTTTCCACCCATTTAGATCAGTTTTCTGATATGGCTCAAGACGGATTTAACAACGAGTTGCCTCATGTGACCTACCCTACGCCGACATATATTTATCTTCACCGAATTTCCAATACAGGGGTAGACAGAGGTTGAGTCTAGACAATTAAGTCCCATCTACCCACCCTCCACCGAAGACACTCTCGGGACAACGTGAAAGGTGGTGAGCCCGTCGCCGTTTTTATGTACTTGAGTTATGGATGTTTATATGAATACGTTTCTATGTAAATGTATCTTTATAAAAATATGATACAGTTATATAAGACGCAAAGACGGCGATAGATTCACCTCCTCCTATCGTTGGCCAAACAGGCTTCGGCGAATGGTGGGTCGAAAGTACTTAATTATCTTTCTACCCCAGTACTGAGAATATGCTTGAAAATAAAAAAAAATCCGATGATCAATAACATTGAAGCAACTCGTGAAAGAAGAGACTTAAGAAGTACTCACTTCTTAGCACTCCTCCTTACTACTAAATACTAGTAAGTAGACTAGCAAGCAAATAATTAGTGGCGTAGTATGTTCAGGTAGGAATTAATATTTAAAAATAAAATAATATAATGTAAATTATACGTAACTGAAATGACTTCAAAGCGAACTACTCGTAATTAGAATCGCTCACTGCTTGTTGAGCGTCTTAATAATGTACCTCAACAAACGTCGGCGTCGGGTATTTACTGAAAGCTTCATTACTAAACCATTTACTTGTACTTTGCCTGCTCTCGCCGCTGCTTTAATAATTCTGTAAAATTCTCACCGTACACGACCGCATTACCAATACTATGATGGCCAGAGCTCTATGTAATTTGGTTTTTTTGAACGAAATTTTAAAGTTTATTCGGGACAACGTGTAAAGTGGCGAGCCCGTCGCTGTCTTTATGTCTAAGACGACGATTCAAATCGTACATAAGTTTCGGAAAAATCAACCAATTTTGGTCAAATGGAGGACTTAATTGTCTAGACTTCTTCTACTTCTTCTTAATTGTCTAGACTTCCAGTATTATGTTTGTAATATTGAAATATCCGTTTTTTAATACATATGCCTGTCTGTTTGTTTCGGCTTAAGTGACTCCAGCCAATTTGGACTGAAGACATTTTTTAAAAAGCCGACGATATAAACCGTGCAAAAGTTTTTGGAAAAACCCATTGGTACGCGCCTACCTATAGGACTCGGGTCTCTTGACTAGAATTCTGATCGCACAACCACTCGGCACACTATCGTGACTAAATGCAATAAAAAAAAATAGTTCGCAAAAGGCCAGTGTTCTAGAATGAGCAGCCAATAAAATTGTGTCATTAAAGTAAGCAAATCGTACTGTTTTTGCATTAGTATATTTAATTGTACGAACAATATTTGGCACGTATCTGCAATTTAATAGTTTCGCTCTGCGGCCGGCCGTTATTTCGCAACTTTTATTAAAGTTGAATTTTTTCCCTTCTCGCAATTTCACGGTGCGGATATGTAAGCAGATTTTGACGGTCGCTTAACTCGGGGGCTTTTGATAACTGCTCACACAACTCCGCTCCACTCGACGGCGAAAAGAAATAGCAGGCAGAACAAAATATATTATTTGAACTATATTCTTGTTCGTTATTGCCACTTGTGGTGTTTCTGTTTCATAAACAACATAGCCTATAATGCATTCAAGTTGATGATTAAATGTATTACTGTAATGTTTTTGTATTGTTGTTTTTGTTTATTGCGTTATAATTTATTTATCTATGTAGACTATATTTAAATTCAGACAGCTGTATTTTATATAGCATGGCTTACCGCATTCCAGAAATCGATAATACTACATACTTTTAGTCTTAAGAAAAACGTTTACTTATTAAAATTTTATTATATCTACCACAATAAATATGTTATAAAAGGGGCATACCTAAGTTTTTTGCGTTGTTATCAATTCGAGGCGAATAAAATTATGCGTTTGTGCTAAGAATAACATTTTTAATTAAATAAGATTACCGAATGATAATATATTTGGTAATATACTATGACTAAAAAAGATTGAAGTCACGATAGCCAAGTGGTTGCGTGGTCGGAATTTCGAGTCAAGAGATCCGAGTTCGATCCCCAGGTGGGAGTACCAATGAGTTTCAAAAACTTATGTACGAATTACATCGTTGGCTTGGACATAAAGACGGCGACGGGGTGACCACCTGTCACGTTGTCCTGAAAATATCTTCGGTGAAAGGTGGGTCAAAGAGACTTAATTGTCTAGACTAGACCTCTATCTACCTCTGTATTGGGAATTGCGTGAAGATATTTATATTTATTTATAAATTTTTACTTAAAAAGATATTTTTTTACGTACATACATAACTTATAGAAGTCCCTGGATAAAGGCCTTTTTTTATAGAAAAGGGATGCAAATGGGGTAAAGAGCTTCTACAAAAAAAACGCAGTAAATGTGCAAAGCCTATAATAATAACAAGAGCCTTGAACCTATTACTTTTTTTAAAGAGATTATAATTTAACTAGGGTCTAATTATTATATATTAGGAATACTTTACAATTTTTTTTTAGGCAAACGAGCTGGTGGCTCACGTGATCGTAAGTGATTACCGCCGCTCATGAACACCCGCAATACCAGAGGCATAGCAGATGCGTTGCCGGCCTTAGAGTGCCCCCCAAATTGGGAGAGGGGGCTGTGTGGGCCTCCGGTTACCTGCACTCATCAGATGAAACGCAGAAGTTTGTTAGACTTCGACTTCACGCCGGTATTCTGTGAGGTCGTGGTACTTCCCCGGTCGAGCCGGCCCATTCATACAACATCAAAAGCTGACCGCTGTCTACTGTCTGCTGTCCCTGTATTGGGAATTGCGTGAAGATATTTATTTTATTTATAATCTCTCTTTTCATTCATCGTTTTCACGCGCCAAATACATCTAAGCATTTTTCTCTTTTTTTGCCACTACATCTTCTTCAATTCCATGACGTTCTTTAATACATTTATTAAGCTATTTCTCACCTTATTATTTAGTTTCTTCTCTACAGAATGTATCATAATCTAATGCTTTCTGCTATACCCAACATTCACTACTTAAGATGCACTACTTACCTACACAAGGGACTTTTATTCCTTTGTTAATTCTCCATGCAGATCCCATATTAGAACTCTGCTCCACTATCCTGTCCATAAATCTAATTTTTATACATATTCCTTTGCTGTCCATGCAGTAAGATTGTGGAATTTACTGCCACCTAACATAAGAGAACTGGAACTCTTCTGACCACTGTTAAAAGGCCTCTCCCATAAGTGAAGATTTGCCGTAATAGCCTTACTTGGCAGGCGGATTGGCTATCGCAGTCCCGGACACTTCTCATTTTTGACGGTCTGACTACCTGACTGCAGCCATTGGTCTGTAAAATTTTTGTCTAAAATATTTCTAAATGGTTATCCAGCCTTCTGTCGGTACCCAGACATAATGAAGGCTATGTTCGTAGTCGCCTCTAACAATACTCACAAGAGAGGAGGCGGAATGTTCTTACGCTGTAACCACACGATCATTACGTTACGTTGCGGCATTTTCGATATTTATTTGTGAAAAAATTAAACCTGGAGAAAGATTTGTCGCAGCAAGCAGATAATAATTAAGATACTAATTTAGTTTGGCATAGGTGTAAAAATATACCAATATCTTCGGGGGTCATTGTAGAAGCGTGCTCGTCGCGACCCCTGCCAACCCTTTTCAGGGCTGCAATTCTACACAGCTGCGCATCCATGCCAACGAGGGTTAGGGCGTCCCCCCAAAGCGACGCACACCAGTTCGTCCCCGTTGGTGTGAAATGCAGCGCGCAAAGCGGATAAATATCAAGCAAGGGTAGCCGAAAAGCTGGACAGCATCGATGTCAGGAAAGAATGTGTGGAAGAAATATGGCAGAGCCTTACAGATGGAATGGTTAGTGCAGCGGAAGACGTGTGTGGAACTGTGAAAAGAGGTAGTAATAAAAAGGATGATGCATGATGGAATGACGAAGTGAAAGAAGCAGTAAATAAGAAGAAGAAAGCATGGTTAGACTACTTGGCCTCTAGTAATGATAAGGATATGAGAGAGAAGAGGAAAGAAAGATATAAGCTCCAGAAAGTTCACACGAAAGCATTGATTGAGGAAGTGCGTGAAAGGAGTAGAATGGAAGCGGACGAAAGGTTGTCGCACAACTTCAAGGCGAACTCCAAACTGTTCTGGAAAGTGGTTGAAAGGACCCGGAGTGGTGCGACAGCCTTAAGAATGAATAAAGTGCTTTCGGGAACCAATGACGTCCTCTCAGAAAATCGGACGTCATGCAGCGATGGAGCGAATTTTATAGAGAGATGTATGCGTGTGATGATCTTAGTGGGGGATCCGGGGGTGACGCCGTGTCTGGTACGCCAAACTCGGACCTCGATGACACTGAGGTCATCAGTATAAACGAAATTGAATGTGCGATTAGAAGTTTGAAATGTGGTAAGGCTGCGGGACTAGACAGAGTTACTGCTGAAATGGTCAAGTATGGTGGGCCACGCGTCTGGGACAGCTTTCATCTGCTGTGCAATTTGTGCTGGCGAACGGGGGCTGTTCCGGAAGATTGGCGATCCGCGATCATTGTGCCTTTATATAAAGGTAAAGGTTCACATTATGACTGCGGGTGCTATAGGGCGATCAGCTTGACCCGTTTAGCAAGTAAAGTTTTTTTCGTGATATGGTGAAGAGGATTAACTCTTTGTACAGACATTATATTAGTCTGAACAGTGCTGATATATTGAAAAGTGTTCAGATTGCGCTTTCCGAATATACGTTTGGTGGGGATGCAATGCGGGACGTAGATTGTGCGCGGAGCCTCGCGCACGCATAGAGTTAGTAAAAAGACCGGATACTGATAACACATGTGGTTAAGCTGCTTACTTTCGGGAGATATTGTTGTATTCTGTGTGCATTCACAAGTGCAGCATTTTTCACAATCCATCATGAATTTAATTTAATCATTCGTTTGCATCTTTGCTGTGTTTTTTTGTGCAGTTTAAAATGCTATATTGTATGAGACTAAATAAAGGATAAAAAAAGGTTTTTGCCGTGAGACAATTTTCAAAGTAAAACGGTATAATATAAACAATCGTTTTAATTTTCTCTGTCAAAAGAAATTCGACTGATTTTCGATCATTCGTATAAACTATTATAATAATATTTTATTTACAGTATTCGTTATAATAAACGCGGTGCGAGGAATCTGGCCTGCGCTGTACGGGCGGCGGTTGGTGGCGAGTTCGGCGCGGTGGCGAGCTCAGCGCGGCGGCGGCGGGCGCGGCTTTGCTGCCGCGTACGCGATCTCGGACAGGCGCACGTCGATGGGCGCGCGCTCGTCGTACAGCGTCGGCGCCTGCAGGATGATCCCTGCCGACCCCACCACCACGGCCAGCGTGAAGATCCACAGGAACAATCGATCCAGTACCATGGCAACGTACTTCCAGTCCTCTTTCACCTGCACAGACATCATTGATACGTTGAAGACGTTATTCATATTACATGCAGCATCGCAGCATTTGTATTATGAAAATCAATGTGTGGTATGTTGAAGCCAAAATTATTTCTACTTATTACATTTTAGGTTTTTCGGAATTCTTTAGTCACAATTTAGTACCTTACTTCAATAACCGTATTTGAAACTATTGGACAAAAAATAAATTTACATCACAAGGTATTCATGTACCATGCATATTTACGCCATTTATGTAATATTAAAAAAAATATTTTCATGACCTTACTATACCTACATGATGTATTGCATATTTTTTTACATGCAATTAAAAATAAAATTTACTGCTGTTTCACGTTTGCGTAAGCATTAACACCCTCACTTCCAGAGAATATCACCAGTGACTTATGGATTAACCCTAGTGAAAAGAAATGATAACCGACATGGTTACTTTTTGAAAAATACCAGACTAGAATTAAACAGCTTTGATGATTGATTAGCAGCGTTCAAGTGTAAAGACTGCGATAGTCAAGCCGCTTGCTAAGCGTGGCGATTGCGGCAAATCTATCTATCAAATTATCTAGCAGCGGCCTTTTACAGACAGTTCAATAAGTAAGTTAAGTAGCATTCTTACTCTAGTAGACTCTTCCTCCTTCCGCGTCTGGTCGGCGATGTAGTTGATGCCGTCAATGGCCTTGTGCAACTCGGGGCAGCGGTGCCAGCGGCGCAGCGCGTCGCAGAGCGTGGGCGCGTCGGGCGGACCACCGTGCTGCGCGCCGAGCGGCACGCCGAGCGGC
The DNA here is from genome assembly GCA_029286605.1 of Sericinus montela. Lineage (NCBI taxonomy): Eukaryota > Metazoa > Arthropoda > Insecta > Lepidoptera > Papilionidae > Sericinus > Sericinus montela. The sequence continues at coordinate 141,482 of JAGSMR010000167.1, read as the reverse complement.
GCGGCGTGCAGCCGGCAAGCACTCGGCGACGCCGCCTCGCAAGACCGCTCCATGGATTCTCTCGCCACAATGCCAGCACTACAATATTCAAAGTGTATTGTAATATTGCTGCGGGATCACGCTGCAGTATCACGTTGATACAAAATAAAAAATTAACAATTTTTTTTGTAATGCTTCGTTGTGTGTGGACATCCACGTTCTGCTGATTCACTTCAGCAGAACGTGGATTTCCACACACTCAGTATTTTGTATAACGTAAGTCCAGGTGGATTAAATTGAGAGCTATGGTCAAAGAGAAAGAAAAGCTCCATTATTTTCTACCAATGCATACTGATACCAGACGATGTTTTTCCTTTAATTAATGTTTGGTGCAATATATGAACGCCACGTCATACAGCGAGGAGCGGCGGGGAGCGGCGGGGTGCGAGGGGGGGGGGCACTCACAAGCGGCTGCGGTGCGGGTCGAGGCGGCAGTGCGGGCGGCGCATGACGAGCAGGCGCGGCAGCACGTGGATGAACACGCGCCGCACCCACGGCGCCATCGTGTGCGTCTGCGGCGACCGGAAGTGCACGTTCAGCACCACCACCGTCACGCAGATGCTGCACGCACACGCATACAGGTGCATTTGTTGTGTACAAATTAGTTAACACGTTAGTACAATACAAAAATCGACCAGACATTTACAAGAAACACTTCTACATGGTCACGAATTTCATAAAAATTGCCATAAAATATTGCATATTATTTCTCGATATTTTAATATTTATATTCTAGACCGGGTTGAGATTGGTTTTGAACAAAAACTTGATGTAATCCTTTCTATTATTGCCTTGACTAGATATGATTTTGCCAAGGATAAAAATGTAATGAAACTATGTAAAATATAACGACATCGTTGATACCTTTACTGAATTAGAAAGGAATATAATCTGATCAAAATTAAATACTTTATGAACACATTTCATTTCACTCATTATACTCGTATTGAAATAAATTACATACTGTAGGATTTACGTACCTAAAAGTATCCAGGATCATAGTGAAAAGGACAAACTTGCCCAACAAAGGAACAACAAGTGACGTGGGCGGGATTATCTCAGCAAGTAGCAAGAAGAACACAGTCAGCGACAGTAGAATGGAGATGGACAGCGACACCTTCTCGCCACTGTCCGACGGCAGGTAGAACACGAGGACAGTGAGGAAAGAGATTCCCATACACGGAATGATTAGGTTCACTGTATAAAACAAAGTCTTTCGTCTCATAGTGATATTGAAGGTAATGTCGAGGTATGGCTCATCGCAGCACGTGTAGAACTTTTCGTTCCTGTTAAAGAAAAAGAATTTTAATAATCGAAATACAGTTTTCTGAGTTAAAAATATATTAAACAATTATGCTATGCCCTTAAGAATAATTGCACAAACCTGACAGCAGGAACTTCCAGAATATCCCATTCTACAGAAGTGTAGAACTCCGAGAGATCAACACCAAGTTCCACGACGTTGGTCCCTCTTGCTTCGTCGATATGCCGGAGATCCACCTAGTATGATATATATTGAAATGCGTAATTATAATAAACAAAATATGGTAATCATTCATAATAAGATGGACAGCGGTAGAATCAAAACTTGAGAGACATTGAGATTTTAATGTCAGTAAGCCAAATTATTCCTATTAATGTTACCTAAGGTTTCGAAAAAACTCAAAGGCGAAACGTGCCTTTCTCCAAGGGATCCAACTCAGGGGTTCTGATCAACAATCAATCAACCGCTCGGCTATCTTTGCTTTAGTCAAATATTTTAAACAATTACATTACGATAACAAAAACAACTTACCTGAAATCCATCATATGTCCAGGAGCCAAATTTCATGACACACGTTTGTTGGTCAAATGGAAAATATTCTACATCGATTTCGCAGGAAGATTTATAAATAGCGGGCGGACGCCACTCCACGCGACCCGTGTAGTTCAGCGTCGCCTTTGTAGCCAGCGTCACCTCGAAGTTTCCGTCAGCACTGTCCAACATTGAAGATTCATATTGAGATTATTTTTATCGCTACTGGGTGTTTGTTGTAAAGGTGGAAGTAAAAGTGAAATCATTATTTTTCGGACTAAAACATACAGATAAATTATGATAACTTTGATAAATAAAGCATTTATACAATTCCATCTATACACTTCTTTTTACAGTGGTAGAGCCACGCATCAGCTTTTGTTGTTGCATGAATTGGCCGGCTCGTCCGGGGAAGTACCACGACCTCACAGAATACCGGCGTGAAGTAGAAGTCTAACAAACTTCAGCGTTTCGTCTGGTCAGTGCAGGTAACCGGAGGACCACACCATTCTCAAAGGCCGGCAACGCATCTGCTGCCTCTGGTATTGCGGGTGTTCATGGGCGGCGGTAATCACTTTCCATCACGTGAGCCACCTGCTCGTTTGCCTCCCTTTTCTATAAAAAAAAACTTCCCGAATAAGCGAAGGAAGTATGACCATTAGTATATTTAAATACACATGCATATAAAAATCTATCTATCTATGATGTATTAAAATATATTTCATATTGAATAAAATTCAAACAATATTTTATATTTTACAAAACTACTTTTATAGATTAATGGTGTGTTAAGTTTAATGCCATTGATCTAAAAATATATGTACAATAAAAAATGTTTAGCAGAGAACAAAATGTAGTTGCTGTTTCACAGTTGTATTTTAAGAAACGTGCGTTTTTTCATAAACATCCACACGCACAGATCGTACAACCTCACCAATAACGACTAGCAAGCCCGTTTCTAAAAACTTCTACATTTTTGGGTTAATATGATTACTATTATGTTAAGAACAGTCACGATAGCCGAGTGGTTCGGTGGTCGGAATTTCGAGTCGAGAGACCCGAGTTCGATCCCCAAGTGGCAGGCTCGTACCAATGAGTTTTTCAAAAACTTATGTACGAATTATATCGTTGGCTTGGACATAAAGGCGGCGACGGGCTCACCACCTGTCACGTTGTCCCGAAAATATCTTCGGTGGAAGGTGGGTCAAAGGGACTTAATTGTCTAGACTAGACCTCTGTCTACCCCTGTATTGGGAATTGCGTGAAGATATTTATTTATATATATATATATATATATATATATATATATATATATATATATATATATATATATATATATATATATATATATATATATATTATATATATTATGTTAAGAAACGCTTAGTTCGCGGCATTTATTTATAAAAAAAAAATATATAGATAGAGACAATGTCACATACATTGCACCGATCCCAATGTAAGATGCTAAAGAACTTGAGGTATGGGAATCGGAAACAACGAAGGCACCACAAACACCCACACCCGAGAAAATGCAGAAAAAGTGGGGTTTTCTACATTGACTCGACCGGGAATCGAAACCGGGACCTCGAGATGGCGACACCTTGGAAACCGGTGTTACGCCACACGTCCACGGAGGATGTCAATTCGTCGACTAATTCATTAAAAATTGTAATTGTCTTTATATTAGTACGATTCAGAAATGAAGTTCGTCTTATACATAGACGTTGGTACTATTACAAAGTAAAACTAAGTCTTCCAAATAGGAAATAATCGAAAAGCGAAGAGAAAATTGAGGCTATCAATTTGTCTCATTTTGCTCGTATCTGTTATCAATTTGTTTGTTGAATTGAAGTAGTATCACTACCGGATAGTATTCTATCAAATACTTGCTAAATTTATCGACTGCTTTCGCACCAAGATGGGGATCCGAGGGCTAGCTAGCGGAGATTTCTTGAATATCACATTCAAATCAATTTGCAAACAATAAAAACATCTTTTTACACATCCTTATCCTACAGGGGTTACAGACGTGAATCTGACTGTCATTGAAGATGACTCACTTGTTATATAGTACTATATCTGGTCGCCAGATATGGTCGGACGGCACGTGTAGCATTTCCACACCTCCGTACTCCCGAGGTTCCCAGGATAACTTATAATCGTACCAGCTCTGTAAAAACAAAAAATGTATGACTACTCTAATCTGATACTAGAGCATACTAAAGCATTGATAGATGAACGAACCTGCTCTACCCATAGATTTGTTGTCATAATCTGATTCTTCAGATTCTGAAACACGAGAAACATAGTTGTCAGTAATAAGATTAACATTTAAGGGATGTGCTGTGTTTGGCAAAACTCACGACATCGATGAGCTGGCTGAGCTTGAGCTTGATGCGAACTGTGAGCGCGTCGCTGACGTTGAGCACGGGCCGCACTAGCTTGTTGTAGTTACTCAGCAGGTCGTCGTACAACCGCTTCGCGTCCGGGTTGCCGGCGCAACCTGTCGTCAAGTCCTACCTTCAGTATATATTTAACAACAAATTAAAGTTTTTTTTATTATTTGTTTCCTAAATCTAGCAGGCTGTGCTGTGGTATACGGCTTTTGCAAGTGTTAATATATAAATTATGTCATTTTAATACTAACTAATTTATAACATCAAATAAACCTGTAAGATATTTTTGAATGTTCAAGCATTACTGAAGTAAATGTCAAATCTACAAAGTTAAGTCCTCAAGACCCACACTTCACTGGAGTGAGCCTTCCTTCTGAGAATCGAACCCCGATAAGAACTCATATACGGATTCCAATCGCCCAAACATTCCCTCTCGGATATAGTGTCATGTATAAGAATATATTTGTTAAATTACATTGTTAACAAAATATAACAATAGGCTATAGTTTTTTTATAATCACATTGCATTCTGTAGTTTATCATACAACTCGTCCGAAATTACTTTTGTGTTTGAAGCTATTCTTACAGTTTTTACTCATTAGTACGGTTGTAGTAGTAACGGTCTTTAATTTAATTTTGGCACTCGCTTGTGTTAATTTACCATTATTAGGACAATCATGAAGTTTTTTTTCCATAAAGTCGTTCATGAAAGTATGTCATAGATTTTTGCTACAAAATAAAGGATTTTGACATGTCACTTTGAAAAGTCACGATAGCCGAGTGAATGTGTGACCGGAATTCTAGTTAAGAGAATCGAATTCGATCCCCAGGTGGTGGTCTCGTACCAATTGATTTTTTCATAAACTTATGTACGATTTATATAGTTGGTTTAGACACAAAGACGGCGCGGACTCGCCACCTGTCACGTTGTCCCATAAAATACGGTGGAAGGAGAGTCAAAAGGACTTGTCTAGAACTCTGTCTACCTCTGTATCAGGAATGGCGTGAAGATATTTTTGTGGCGATGGTTTGTAGTAAGAGGGGCAGTTACCGACGAGCAGCAGCGCCAGCAGCAGCGCGGCGGCCGCGGGGGCGGGCGGGGCGCGGGGGCGCATCCCGCGCGCATGGCGTCAGCGCATCCCGCGCCCGCTCGCCTGCCGCTGCTCCCCACCGCCCGGCTGCCCACACCTGCCCACCGCTGCACCTGCCCGACTGCGGACAACACGTGAGTCAACATTGTTACTATGTATTGTTACTTTGTACTTTTCACGATACTCGTAGCTCAAAGTACTTGGTTGCTGTTCCAAGATACGAAACTACCGCATTTCGTGGTAGTTTTCGTTACTTAGCCACGAAGTGTTGGAACAATCCACGATCAACTCTCCGTGAGTGTTGTTCCAGGGAAAGTTTGAAAGTAAAATACAGGTAAATTCTTTACAGGTCAGTTTATGCATTTTTCTTTTATTAGTATTATTCATATTCAATTTTAAAGTCGGGTGAATGGTCGCCGATTTGTTTTTTTGTTTTATATAAAAAGTATATGTAAGCAACTATATGTTTAGTTCTTATTATAGTAATTTTCTATTTGGTTTTTTTTTTAGTTTAAGGTTGAGGTGGAGGGTTTTATAGCGGGAGTTTCGCGCAGCCACCACCTGTACTGAGTGAGTTTGTGTTTTTTTTTGTTTTACATGGATTTTTTTTGGATTCTTGATTGATTTGTTAATGGCGTCTCATACAATGTATCATACAGTCTAGCATCTTTCTGGTGATATACGATTTCATTGTTTTCGTGTTTGTTTTGTATTTTATATTGATTCGTACTTTTTCAGTCTTATTACAGATTTTTTCCTCTTTGGAAATATCTTGTGATGCTTGAGGTCGAGAAATGGACATGTGTCTCTTGTTAGTGTTAAGTGGATTTCTATTTTTTCTTTTTGATGATCGACTTGTGGGATTTTATGCATGCAATATGACCATTTTCTTTCTCGTTTTGTTGTTACATTCCTCTCTTATTTTTAGAACTTTGGCCGTACATACCCGTTTGAAATAGACACCAATTCCATTAAAATTCAAGTTTCAATATACTAATTTTGTCACAAATAATGCCACGGAAATAGGTCCGGTTCGATTATATCTTTTTCATAGCATTTATATCTGTGTTTTCCTTTTTGGATGTCATATCTTTTTTTATAATTCTCATAACTGTTTTATAAAGATGATTATAGGATATTTCGTTTTCCTCGACTTCGAAAAATACCAAATTCCTTTGTACAATGTTTTTTTCTGATGTACTTATTATTTTTTCTTGTTTTCTTATTTTTATCTGTTTGTGAATAACTTAAAATCCAGAACACCGACGAAGCTACGGTTAATCTTTAAGAAGAGAACTTGCAAGAGGAAAGAAATTTGGAGAGGAGAGGAGGGAGGAGAAAATGTCGTGCGGTGCGGCGGAAGTCGCAAATTTAACTTACTTACTACTTTTTTCTTTAAATTACTTACTACTTCTTTCTACTTCCGCCGTATCGTGATTTTTTTAAATAACTTGATCAATCAATCAGCATGGCGTTTAGCAATACATTACACAGAATATAATTAAAAAAAAAAAACGTACTACATGGGGTACACACTCAATTTATTCAGTTTATGAACTGTAGTTGAATTGAAATTGTTAAATTACTTAGTTATGATTGTTCTCTACTTTTTTAGAGTTATGTTCTCGACATTCTGGATTTTTATATCAGGTTCAAAATTAAAAGTTGAAATCAAAATCAGGTTTATGGCTGCAACTCGAAACATTTTATGGATTGACTTAAAATTTTGATACCCAAAAATATCCGTAAAAAATTTGTGTCCTGGTGTTACGGACAACACAATGACAGAAAATACTTTCAAAATACTGCATTAAAAAATTATTTGTTTTAAAGTTGTCATGGTAATTATTATTATTGCCTGACAAATAATATTACTTCTGTTGATCTTGAAATATATTTTTTTATTAACTCTGATGATAGGTTGAACTGCAGCGAAGCAAAGCGGGGTTTAACAAGTAACAAATTAATTATAATCTGTTTTTAAAAGTCAAGATATAATATTCAAAAACACAAAACTGAAAAAAGTCGGAACAAATATCAGGCAGCGTTTTAAATGCGAAATATCACATGATGCACTTGCCAATTCGTTTTCCGAGTACTAGTGGTACTGGTAATGTCTTTTCTTCTTTTTCATGTTTTTTACAACCTATCAAGAGTCCACTGCTGAGGCCTCCTCTAATGTTTACCACAACTAACGGTCCCCTGCTACCTGTATCCAATAACTTCTCTATTTATATTTTACTAGCATTTAAATAGTAAAGTTTAATTAGACACCATCTGATATTCTTATGAAACTGAAGTATTCATTTGTTTGAAGTTCAAAAATAAAATGGCTAGACTCCGAAGTGCACTGAAGCTTCTGAGAGTTCCTCTAAAACATCTAGTGGCGTCAGCGCAATTTGATAGAGTGTGAAGAAGTATAAGCACGATTAAGATTGAAGTTGTTAAACCAGTGGTCTAAATGAAGAGTATACTGTGATGCGTGTTTTATCTTGGAAATCCGTGCAAAAATATGACAGAGGAGACATAGAATTTCTATAGAAATCTCTGTAAATCTACATCAAATATTGCAGTTATGTGGTAAATATTTCACTTTCATATCTCATTAACAGAACATAGTTGCTTGCCTAATTACCCTTTTTTATACTTGATCACATACATATGACGTTCAAGTCTACTGTAGGATGAAGGCCTCTCCCGTAAGGAGAGGGCGGGGGGATTGCTATAGTCTTCTTCACGTCGAGAGGATTGACGATAGCAGTATCTAAGGCAGTAGAGTCTAAGGCGCGAGGTGTCTGCACCTGAGACGCTGCTGCCCATCACTAGTCTATTGAGTATTATTGGTAGTATTTTGGAGATGGTTATGCAGCCATTTGTCAGTAGCCAATGACATAGATTAGACGGACCGATTTCCGCAACTCCATGGCTGAGCGAGTATTTTGTGTACGGAAAGCCAGTGACATATTATAGGCCTTTCTCTTATGCATGTCTTATGACACCCCCGGGAAGAAAGGGCATTAGATATTATTTCGGGAATATCTCATTTCCTTTCTTCCCGGAAAAAATTCTCATTCCCTTTCTGAATTGAGAGATTATATTATTATATTTGTACGCTGATATCACACCTGATTATTTTATTCATAAGAAGAAAACTTAGCGTATATTGGTCCTCCCAGAGGCTTTATTTAGCTAAAGTCGCCCTTTAATCCTAGTCCTAAAGATCTCATGGTATACCGCCTGCGGTGTATGTAGTTGAAGCTATAAGAAAAATTTCACTCACATTTGTGACCCAATCCCCACTGGTCGCCCTAGGCAGCCCCCTCCTCGGAAGAAAACCAATCCTCTCGCACTCTTTCATGGAACAAGCATCAACCTACTGGACCTCCTATCCCTCATTGGAAAGTGAATCTCCGAGTCCGCTAAAGGTCTTGAGTTGCACCTATCACTCCGTACCTTTTCTCCGCTGCTAACTACATTTGGGTTAGGGTTGGCGGGAATATCTGTATAACGATGGGCAATCCCCACCGTTATACAGACATTGTTATTCGTCACCATTACGTCTCAGCCGCAACTGAGATTTAGAACGTATTGATTTCCAAAAGAAGACATTATGTCAAATCCTGTGTGAGAACGACATGTTCCTCATGAGGCTACAGCAAGTCTTTAAGTAAGTAACTAATATAAGCATTCAAACTAGAACGAGGTCAAGGTTTACAAAGATGACATTTATGTTTATTATAATAAAAAATTGTTCTCTTTGTAAAAAAAAAATTATTTTTCTTTATAAGTGAAATGTATTTTTCAGCATCCATAAAATTTTTCATAAAAACATCTAATTATTGCGTCATTTATATGTACGAAAAAATAAAATATCTTCCTTCTGTAATATAAAAGTCTTTCTCACAGTCCTCTAATTGCTTCCAGAAAAGATATCTTTAGACTTATTGTGGTTGTCATTACTTGTAAATTCCATATATCATATAAGTAAAAACTAAAATAGAAGAAATGATGTTGATGATGAGGGTTTTATATTTTGTATGTGTAGAAGATAAACTTATTTTAACCTTCCTAAATATTACTATCATGAAGAATAATTTTTAGTATTATATCTTATTTGAGCATATATCCTCACTTCATTTTATAAACGCGTCAGTTGACGCCAATCTAGGCTGATAGGAAGCCGTAATGAGGTGGATAGAGGGTGAGACTAATAGCTTTTTAAAAGCCTTTTCTGTAGCCGAAAAGAGCTCTTATTTTTATCAAAATGATGCAGAGATAAATTTGCAATTCATTGCAATTTCGGTTGCTGAATGTACAACACCGACGAGAGTAATATTATTTTTTATCTAACGACTTCCTGTGTTAAAAGAACGCAGGGTAAATTCAAGAACTTCACAAGTTCCCTGTGATGGATGATCGTTATTTCATCTATTCACTGTGATAGCGTTCTCGTAAGTTTACATGAATTCATGTACATGTCCTACGTAAATATGTGAGGCAGGTGCTGTAGTTTTTATCTTTTAAAGCGTAATTTGTCTCAGCGGTGATGTTTACGACCAGGGCGCAAGGAATATTAAATATTTGCCTTTCTGAGCTACACATAAATACCTACCCTCATCTCGAGTGATGGGCCTGTGGTTTTAATCTATTTATATTTTATCTGTATTAAACACTAGATTTCGCTAGAACCCCGTGAATGCTACATGTAAATAGCTTCTTATAGAAAATTTTCGTAGATCAAAGGAACGTCGTAAAGAAACAATGGTAGATTTAAAAAATAACAACGTTTGCCAAATAATTTATTAAAATTAAATATACATATAATATATTCTTTTTTCGATTTACCGAATATTTATTGTGAATCGAAGAGGAAAATTGATTCACTAGATCCTATGTCCGCTTAGGAACAAGATCACTACTTCGTAGAAAACCGGCGCGATCTTTATGTGTTTCTGCGTTTCGTCCAGTGAGTGAGACAACCGTAAGTTAACACCTTCATTCCATTTCTTTCATGCCTACCCTTTACCCAATGTCTTTTTAAAAATCGGCAACACACCCACAGCTTCTCCGGTGTTACCAGAATACATCAGCATGCGCACTCGTCAGTAATTACTTACCATGATAACTCCTCTGCAAATATGTTGCAGGAAAAAATTGGGTTTAAACGTGTTCTGTACGGGAAACGTATTGAATAACCTTGACTAACCTACCGACTAACTTAACCTAAATAATTACCAAAAGGAACAATCGAACCAACGATTGCAGTATCAGATTCATACTTTAAATAGTGCTATTCCACCGGACTGCTAAAATTTTGTATGGTATAGGGATCGCCAACCAGCCCTCCAAACAGAGAAAGATGTAGTGTGGCAATATTTTTATATTATATCTAGGCTTTTCCTTCACTTTATTATGCTTCTTGTGAATTTCTATTCTTATAAATATCTTCACCTAATATAGGGTAGACCTCTGGTCTAGACAATTAAGTCCTTTCGACTCACCTTCCACCAAAGATATTTTTGGGACTACGTGACAAGTGGTGATATCGATGTAAATTTTACATAACGATTTGAAAAACCCATTGGTACTGAATTCCAATCACCCAACCACTCGGCTATTGTGACTTATAATTTCTATTCTTGGTAATTGGAAATTGTGAGAGTAACGGCAATTCTTGGTAAAGCGTACTGTCCTCCTACAGTACACATTTTATTCCGTGTATGAACACCGCTTAATAATGGATGACTCCAATACAAATTTACTAAGGAACCCGATGTCATTAGTTTCGGTTAATCACTGAGTCAGTCAATCTCCACATTCTAACTGTTGCAGGACGGTGTGCTTCAATATTTTCTTCATTCAATAATCTTGTCACCACTGTTCTCAACTCAACTCGCTGGTGACTTTATACTTAATTTTCAAGGCAAAAATGATCGCAATAGCAATTTAATAACAAAAAGATAAGCATAACTTACATGTTTTAAAAATTAATAAAATTGCACAATAAAGGTGTAGATGGTGTGATCGCGTAAAGTTACTTACCTTATATTCCGGTAGCTGTTACCTATGCCATAACAGGCGCATAAATAAAGAAAGTGATTAAAAATTTGACACGGTAGCTCGCAAGAAAATCCTTGCTACGGTATGGCAGAGGTCATTGGTTCTATTCCTGCCCATGTCAGTTGATTTTTTTAAATTTTAATAATGAAATGAGCATTCCTTTCTATGGCTTCGTATTAAACCTTGATTTGCATATGGACCATCCCTTATTGTAGGAAAAACAGGTCACTGAAATGGAGCGGTATAGTGTAATCCCTCCATGCTTTTTAAAAACTTCTTTCTATTTGAAACAATGCTGTTACTGATGCAATCCTTCATTTAAACATTATTGATTATGTAGATATGTGTTATCCAAATCTAATCCAATATACTCGAGAGTATTGGAAATATCAATTGGATCGTCCTGTTCATAATTTCATTAGATTTATGTACGGCTTACATAAATGTAACCACATTTCTTTTTATCGCTTTAAGTTTAAGTAGCTTTCTATTCGTCAAAGGTGTAGCTGTAGAATATTGCCAATGCTCGTTTCGATTTTAAATGATGCAAATTTACCTTCAACGCCAAATGGCGCCACTATGAAAACCGGTGTGGACACTACGCGCCCACCGAGGTTGTCTAACAAGGATTTATTGACCTATATTTATAATCATAGTATTTTTAAAGTCACGATACACGAGTGGTTGGGTGGTCGGACTTTCAATTTAAGAGACACAAGATCGATTCCCAGGTGGCAGGCCTGCACCAATGGGTTTTTCAAAAAAATTATGCTTGGACATAAAGACGGCGACGGGCTCACCACCTGTCACTGTGAAAATGTCTTCGGTGGAAGGTGGGTCGAAAGGACTTAATTGTCTAGATTAAACCTCTGTCTTCCCCTGTATTGGGAATTAGTGAAGATGTTTATTTTATTTTACATTATTTTTAACATTGTCCTTAAATATTTATGTAAAATATTTAATCAATGTATATAAATCCATTTATATGTGTATAGTTCTATTTGTGTAAGTTCTAGATGTGAGAATATTAAGGTATGAAAACACAATTCTTATGCTGGGTGTCCATTATGAGACCAGAAAATCTTTAGGCAAAATATAAATGTTGTATTTATTAACATTTATAATATTAAAAAGTGCGATAGCTGAATTGATTTTTTATCCGGAATTTGAATGTGTATCCGGAATTTGTATCCGGAGATTTCGTTGTGATGTATCATTTTGATTCCAAGGGTAACGGCTTATTCCAAGGAGTTTTCTTAACTTTTTTACGATGTCTAATGAATTAAGATAGTCACGTTAGCCGAGTGGAAGGGTGGTCGCAATTTCGAGAGACCCGTGTTCGATCCCCAGGTGGCAGGCTCGTACCTATGGGTTTTTATTCAAACCTATGTACGATTCATATCGTTGGCTTGGACATAAAAACAGCGACGGGCCAACCACCTGTCACGTTGTTCCGAAAATATCTTCGGTGGCAGGTGGGTCGAAGGGGCTTAATTGCCTAGACTAGATCCCTGTTTAACCCTGTATTGGGAATTGCGTGAATATATTTTATTTTATTTTTATTTTTTTATTTTGTCTAATGAATTGGCGGGCAAATCAAATATATGAAATATACGACCGGCTCACCATTTTTCATGTTCTTCGAACTACGCTCCGGTGAAATGTGAGTTGAAAGGACTAAACTGTTACGGATTGTGAACGACCTGTAACTACGGTATTGAAAAATGCAAAAGGATAAAAAATAAGATAAATCTGTACATATAGGTATGGAATTGGAAACTACGAAACTACCATAAAGGACATGGACCACTCTCCATACATTGCGCGGCCCATTAAACAAATTTTATTTATTTTTTTACTAAACGAACTTCAGGGTCGGTAATTATATTAAGTTTTAATAATAGCCTGACTATATATCCCTTTCATTAAAAACAAATTAAAAACAATATTGTTCATGGGGATACAGAAAAAATAAGATATGAGTTTTAGGTTATGTCATATGATTTTGCTGTCAATACACTGACACTAACATCATCATCAGCTTAAATATTATTTATATACAACAAAATATAATAACCATGTATATCGCAACGAAACACTTAATAATAATAATAATAATTAGCGTAGTTTTTTTTTCTGCTTACGATCAATAATTATTCAGCCATGTAATGATTTATTCTACGGATTTAAAAGTATAACCATAGGTTTTTTTAGATATAATATTTTAAAATCCATTAATTAAATGTTAAAACATTTTCCAAGTTTTTTGCAATATAATGTTTTTTTAAAGAAGATTTAATGTGAATTGTTTAAAATATATTTGTATTTTACCTATGGCAACTCCATCAATATTATCAATGTAGCTCAGTTATGCATTTTTTTTATTTATGATTTTAACTATCCTACCATTAAAATACCCTTAAATTTTATAATAAGTATCTAAAAATGAAATGATTTTTCTATAGATATTTCATCAATGTCCTTGACAGCACGAGTAGCTGGGCCGAAAATGGCCAATGTCCTTTCCAGACCCGAGGCAATGTTACATTTGACATTGTTACATTGACCCAAGCGAAATCGAGCCCGATACCTCAGAGCTGGTGACGGTCCACGGAGGTCGGCAAAAAATTAAGGACAGGAATGTAGGAGATTATGACACTGCTTATGTCATGCACGTAGAGGCTACATGAAAATCACTCGAACTGCAATCTTGCTGCGCGTGTCTCCCCTATATTTAGGTTTTCCCCTATATTAAAGATATGAAGCCTTATTCCATTGGTGCAATCCCAATTTGTGCAATTGGCGCAAACCCACGTGCTCAGAAACTTAAGCGGTCGTAATCGCAACGGAGTATCTTGACACTTTTAAGAGTGACTTTTTAAAATTTAGAGATGAGTTGAATTAAACCTTCGTTCTTTTGGCCAAACGCATGAACACATCCCACTAACGACACTACCCATGCAAGAAATAAGCTAGCACGTAACAAGATAGTAACTTCTACAAACAATAAATTAAGCATTAACAAGTGTTAGGACGGAGAGGGCCTAGATCGTGTCAACAAATTGATGAAAAACTAACAGGATTATCCTCTATTATTTAAATACTATAATCATTTAAGTTAAAATATACTTATTTTGTTTTTAAAGTCGGTTGTCCGTTATCAATCAGTATTAATTTCAATTTGCAATGTGTCTTTGCTGGATACTGAGTGTATTGCAGATTTTGGTACCAAGCCCTAAAATTTAAATATAATGTGTAATGCTCAGGATGATATTATACTGCGTTATGTTAAACCAAATTCCCCGGTGAACTTTATGTAATAATGTCCACCAAACGCTCGTGCTTTCATGCTGGAGTCAAATGAGTACATAGGTGCAAGTGAACATGCAGTATTATACTTCAAGTAAATACTATTAAAAGTAAAAGAATTAAAATACCTCAAGTAAATACTATTAAAAGTAAATGAATTAAAATACTTCAAGTAAATATATAAAGTAAAATAATTTAAATTAAAAAAAATAAGTAACTCTTCGAAAATATAAATCTCTCAATGTTCTTTGTGAATATATGTTATTGGCAATTTAAGTATGAGGCGTTATTTTCGAAAAAGATTAGTTGCTAATTTAGGATGAAACCCTTTAAATGTTTTTTATAGCCGTTAACGAAAATTATTTAATTATTTATTTATAAAAAAGTCACGATAGCGGAGTTGTTGGGTGGTCGGAATTTCGAGTCGAGAGACCCAAGTTCGATCCCCAGGTGGCAGTACCAATGAGTTTTTCAAAAACTTATGTACGAATTTCATCGTTGGCTTGGACATAAAGGCGGCGACGGGCTCACCACCTGTCACGTTGTCCCGAAAATATCTTCGGTGAAAGGTGGGTCAAAGGGACTTAATTGTCTATATCCCTGTATTGGGAATTGCGTGAAGATATTTTTATTTTTTTTTTATTTATGTTTCATATTGAAAAATGATCATGAACGGTGCGAGGTTAAAACAAATAATTATAATGAAATACAAACTTTATTTTTATGAACACTGCTACATTCTCGTTTCTTTCTCTTCGGATTTTAAATTCTGCGGTCAGCTTACATCTATGCATGCGTAAGTTATTACTTCACATAATTATTGTCAGTTTCTAAAAGACAGAAATAATTTAAGTACCTATTTGTTGATTAAGAGCCGGAGAAATCTTTGAACAAATCCAAAGGAGCAATAAGTCTTTAGAGGTATGAGATGCCTCCCAAGTTCAATGTACACAACACTGATAAGAGCACAGCACAGAGCGAGGTCCCCGTCGGGACGCGGGCGCGTCGGTACTGGCGGGCGGCGAGTGTCGCGGGCGGCGGCGGGGCGGGCGGCGCGCGGCGCGGTGCCGGCGGGCGCTCGGCCGGGGGCGCGCCCTCGACTGCCGACCGAGCGCCGCGCGCCGCCGCGCCCCGCCCGCCCTACGCGGCCCCGCAGTACCTCGCCCCGAGACCTCACGGTTCACACATGTCCGCCGCTATCAACGCTGCGCTCTTCATCAGTCCAAGTACCTTTCGATAACAGAGGTCGACGACAAACAATCTCAAGTCCATCTTCCCTTAAGAGAGAATAACACTACTCCCAAAAAAATAAACTAGTAATCCATATACACCATAACAACCTTTACCTGTAAGGCTAAGACTTAACACAGAGTTTTGGAAATCTAATCACTTTAGACTCTTTTCTCATTGCTCCATCAAGCGGGAAGGTATCATAATTTATACTATATTTACAAAAAAAAAATATCTTTACTTTTCCCAATATTAGGGTAGACAGATGTCCTGGCAATTAAGTCCGCCCGACTCACCTTTCACCGAAGTCATTATTCATTTTATTAACCTAACCACTCAACTATCGTGACTTGTATATGCATTTACAAGCACAAAGTTTTCACTTAAGATTTGCCTATTAATTTTTGGATGATTTGACTATGTGCAATAGCGATAGCAGCCCAATGATTTTCATAATGAATGGTCTTGAGCCTCCTGCATTCATCGACTCCGCGAAATGTTGTGTATAACGTCACTCCGTCTTTTGTAAACGTGGCTGGCACTCGAGAAACTTTCTTCCTCAACAGTTGCCAGTTCTGTGAACTATGTGACCGGCTGAATGCCACTTTAGCGTGCGGATCCTTATGCCCACGTCGGTCACCCTAATTCTGCTATGGATGTTATCACTGCGGATTCTTACGCAAAAAAACAACAAGCATAACCCTGGCCCAATGAGAAAATCTGAACTTTCTCATATAGCCTGCAGCGAAGGACAACGTCTAAGTTCCATAGGTCATCACTAGCAACACTCATTTGTCGTGTGCTTTGCTCTTAATAATTTGAAGTATAGTCGACGAAAAAAGTAGCGCAGTTTCCCGAATGCTGCCCAGCCGAGTTGACATGGACGTTAGACATCACTTTAGTCTTATTCATCAAACCTCCAACCTGTTGAGAAACAATGTTGAGGTCATTAAGCATAGTGACCAGTCAAGCACTTCTAGCGATCCTGCCAACAGCAGTATGCAGGTCCTCATATCTGTTCTTTTAATACGAGCTCTACCGTCAGAAAATTGGACTTCGAGTTGTGTCCTTGGCATTATTCTAATGGTTTTAATGTATCGGTTTCATGAAACTTCACCATGCAATGAAAGTCTTTCAAACTGTTCGCGGTAGGCCCAACCACGAGGGTCACTGAATTCTGCGTGTGCGATATGTCTTCTTACACATTTTAGTGATAACTTTAAGATAATACGTTTGCGAGGTTTGTAATGAAGAGTCACGATAGCCGAGTGGTTGGGTGGTCGAAATTTCGAGTCAAGAGACCCGAGTTCGATGCCCAGGTGGCAGGCTCGTACCAATAACTTTTTCAAAAACTTATGTACGAATTATATCGTTGACTTGGACATAAAGACAGCGACGGGCTCACCACCTGTCACATTGTCCCGGAGATATAATCGGTGGAAGGTGGGTCAAAGGGACTTAATAGTCTAGACTAAACCTCTGTTCACTCCTGTATTTGGAATTGCGTGAAAAGGTTTGTCTAATTTGGCGCTACTAATTGAACGCAGTCAGGAGCAGAAGTGATGTGTTATCCGAAGTGTATCAGTATTATTTGTAGTCTTCCACAGATCTCGATTTCGCCTCTATTTCCATTTCATATCTTTTAATGATTAAGTTTACCTCATTAATGTTCCTAAAACTGTAACCTAAAATAATGTTCTTATTTTAACATATTAAAAATAACAAAAATCATACTTTAAAAAAATTGTACCTAACACCGGGGTTTCTTTCTATTGGATTTCTCGCCGTTAGAGGAACCTCATTTTGAAAATATTGTTATTTAACAGGAGATTTCCATTTTGAAACCTTTCTAGTTATCAAAATATTCCCGAAATAATTTCATTAATTTCTTCAACAAGAATCCATCTTCCAGAGTGCAATCCAGCGTTCTATCTTAATCCTAGAGGGGTGACAACACATCTGCTTTTCCAGATTTCAATCCTCTTTATTTGTTGGGTTTGTGTTATGGACAGCATTAGCCTCTTACCATCAGGTAAACTGTTAGACCGTTTTTCATCGTGCTCCCATAAATAAAAGGTAATAAGCCTGATCTTCATAGATCGCTCATGCGAATGTCATGGTTACGTCAGTAACTCAAACATGACCACTGTCAACTACGTTCTTTATGCCCTTTTTTTACAAATTTCTTTATAACAAAAATTAACCTGTTTGTGTTTGAATTCAGTCGTGAAACAATGAGCGTTCGTTATATCTTTGTGCAGAATAAGCGACCGATGCTAAGTAGAACTGCCCGCTAGAAGTTGACACCCGGTTGAACTGTGTATCTGCAGTGCGCACCCACTCCCGGCAACTGGTAATACGTAGTTGCGGATATTTCCTCATGTGGTTCGGCTCAAACTGACCGCGACTCCATTTCCTCATCGAAACCTGTACGAGCTTGGAGTAAAGTAGCGCAGCGCTGTGATGTCACCGAGCACAGCAATTAACCACACCTCATTAAATTGCACCCGTGCTAAAGTTTGGTTTTAGTTTCACAAAGGCTGTTCTTGGCTGCTATATATCAAATAATAAAACTATAATGTTCATTGTAACACACTGCTATAATAGAATTAATGGACGATAAAGTAGCAGTAATAAAAACTTAAGTGTTATGTCTGTTCCGATTATAAGCCATAATGTAGTTACAGAAATTATTTTTAGTGTTATATACACAAACTACGTGACTATTGATAAATAAAATTTATTTTTACTCTTATTAATACTATAGACGATTTGTAATATGTATAAAATTAAATACCATAAAATAACAAAATGTAACAATTATATCTATTATATTTACATATAAAAGTTTACAATTTTATCCTCCTCTATTTTGATTTCTGCGGCCACCAGAAACCATAATGATTTGCCTGCTATTTATAAGATTTCTAATAAATAACAAGCAACTTAAAAAAACACCTACTGTAGAGTGCAAAACAAATAAAAATATAAAAAAAAATATGTTCACGCCTTTCCCAATACTGGGGAAGACATAGGTCTAGACATTAATTGTCTGTCTTTGGACCCACATTTTACTGAAGTCATTCTTTGGGACAACGTGACAGGTGGTGAGCTTGTCTCCGTGAGGCCTGGACATCATAATGTCCAAGCTTCACGGAGACATTCAAGCCGCCCAAGCTACAATAGTTTTTTTGAAAAAACTCATTGCTCCGTGCATACGATCGGGGGATCGAATTCGGGTCTCTCGACTCGAATTACGATCTACCAACCACTCCGCTATAGTGACGATTGCAGTCAAAACACTTCGCACCGTAAACGCTCCTGAACTTCGCCGGTCTGCTTAAGGTGTGATATGTAATCGCGATGCGTATCCTACAATCGGTAGCCATTTTCAAGGCTTTTCTCTGAACTACCTTTTTTATTACTCACTGACATAGAGAGGGATGGTATTATTTTTACGCCTTCATTACACGCTGACATATATTTTATAAATTTAAAGTTATCAACTTTTTGCACTTTTATGATATTAAGGTTTTGACCGATTACAGTATTTTAATTGAGTTTGAAGTCACGATAGCCGAATAGTAGGGTTGTCGTAATTTCGAGTCAAGAGACCGGAGTTCGAACCTCAAGTGGCCGTACCAATGGGTTTTTCTAAATCTTATGTACGAATTATATCTTGGCTTGGACATATAGACGGCGACGGGCTCACCACCTGTCACGTTGTCCCGAAAATATCGAAGGTGGGTCGAAGGAACTGAACATGTTTAGACTAGACCTCTGTCTACCCCTGCATTGGGAATGGCGTGAAGATATTTACTTATTTATTTTTAAGGTTTTGACCAAAAAGGCATGATTTTTAATTTTTGTTGATTTTTGATTGTTTTAACGTTTGTTATTAATGTGGGGTTATTGTCAAGACATAGCGAGCGAGCGCTTCGCCCCGCAGTGAGATCCAACGTGTAACGGCTGAAGTCTCGGCGCACCCGCCCAGCCGAGCACTCGCCCATGTGCCATTAGTCAGCATTGTTTTAAAATGTTTTGTAGACTAAAACCACTTACCGTTATAATAAAAAGTAATATAATCACTATCAAAACACGAGTTGCTGAGACGAAATTTTTATCGCTAACATTGAATTATTATTTATACACATTATTGCACACACCGTAACAAAAATATCATTTTTTCTCTTTAATTTAATAAAAATATCATTAACTAAATATACATTTAATATCTCACATAATATGCGTGTACAAAGGGCGTTATTTTCTAAGTTCTAAGTAATATCTTAATGGCTACTATTTAGATATTTTAATTATTCTAGAACTTTTAACGCCGATGAAATAAAAATGTATTATCATTTTTTATTTCAATTCAATGAATCTCTGAGGTAAGATAAGTATGTAAAGCAATTCAGTGTTTTCTTATGTATGGGTTTTTTTTGTTAAAAAAATAAAATAAAATATCTTCACGCAATTCCCAATACAGGGGTAGACAGAGGTTTAGTCTATACATTTTAAGTCCCTTTGACCCACCTTCCACCGAAGATATTTTCGGGACAACGTGACAGGTGGTGAGCCCGTCGCCGTCTCTATGTCCAAGCCATCGATATAATTAGTTTTTTTTATTATTATTATTATTTATCTTCACGCACAATCCCTGACGGGGTAGCCAGAGAGAACAGATCGCCAAGTGTCACGATCCCTACATACTTCTTTCGCTTCTTTCAGATTCATCATCTTCTTCATACATGCACGTCTAGGTATCCGAGTACTCTTGACCCTCCTCTCTTCGAGCAATTTGCTCACATGGTCTTCGAAAGTTAATCTCGGTCTACCTCGACACCTTTTAATATAACTTTCGCGCTATATATTTTCTTCACCATTCGGTCTTCACTCATTCGCTCAACGTGCCCAAACCATCGAAGCACGCCCTTATCCATTTTTGAGACAAGGTCATCTTTCAAACCTGCCATATTGCGAATCTCTTCGTTTCGCTTTCGGTCGGCCATGGTAAGGCCGCACATTTTACGAAGAGATCGCATCTCCACTGCATTCAACCTGCTTTTATGCTTCTTCTGGCATACCCAGGTTTCGCTGCCATATAACAAAGTCGGTACCAACACTGCGTTATGTATTGCAAGGCGTGCACTTTTCACAACGCCTTGCCTTTTGATTAACGCAGTCAGGGCACTATTGACTTTGTTCCCGGCAGCGACACGCCTGTCCACATCTAAATCACATCTTCCATCCCGGCTAAACGCACTCCCCAAGTATACAATTTCATTCACCTGTTCTAGACATTCCTGATTTACCCAAATTTCGCACTTCGTTCTTTCTTCGTCCCTTTCAAATACCAGAACTTTAGTTTTATTAGCATTCAAACGGAGACCATTAATTTCACATTCTTCTTTCATACACGTGACTAATGCCTGCAGTTCTGCCTCTGATGGTGCTATAAGCAATGCATCATCAGCATAAAGCAGACAATTTACTTTTATGTCACCCAATTTCACACCCAAACAGCTATCTTTCAGCTTCTGTAAACAGCTGTCGAGATACAGTATGAATAGCCAGGAAGACATGACACAACCCTGTTTTACGCCCGTTTGGACGCTAAACATGGGTGACAGGTCATGCCCTACCCGCACACAGGCTTTACAGTCACAGTAAAGTGACTGCACAGCCCTTAGCAATCGACCATCCACACCATACCCCGGCAACAGTTCCCACATTTTCTTCCTTACAACCTTATCAAATGCTTTCTCAAGATCCACAAAAGCACAGAAAATCTTCTGGTTAGCAGCCAGAAGCTTCTCCGTGATCATGCGGAGAGAAAACATTTGATCCGTGCATCCTCTTCTAGGTCTAAATCCGCATTGTGCCTCCCATAGAAATCTTTCCGATTTATCTTGCATCCTACGTGTCAAAACCTTCGAGTAAACTTTACTTGCTAAACTGGTCAAGCTGATCGCCCGATAGCACCCGCAGTCATAATGTGAACCTTTACCTTTATATAAAGGCACAATGACCGCGGATCGCCAATCATCCGGAACAGCCCCCGTTCGCCAGCACAAATTGCACAGCAGATGAAAGCTGTCCCAGACGCGTGGCCCACCATACTTGACCATTTCTGCAGTAACTCTGTCTAGTCCCGCAGCCTTACCACATTTCAAACTTCTAATCGCACATTCAATTTCGTTTATACTGATGACCTCAGTGTCATCGAGGTCCGAGTCTGGCGTACCAGTCACGGCGTCACCCCCGGATCCCTCACTAAGATCATCACACGCATACATCTCTCTATAAAATTCGCTCCATCGCTGCATGACGTCCGATTTTTCTGAGAGGACGTCATTGGTTCCCGAAAGCACTTTATTCATTCTTAAGGCTGTCGCACCACTCCGGGTCCTTCCAACCTCTTTCCAGAAGAGTTTGGAGTTCTCCTTGAAGTTGTGCGACAACCTTTCGTCCGCTTCCATTCTACTCCTTTCACGCACTTCCTCAATCAATGCTTTCGTGTGAACTTTCTGGAGCTTATATCTTTCTTTCCTCTTCTCTCTCATATCCTTATCATTACTAGAGGCCAAGTAGTCTAACCATGCTTTCTTCTTCTTATTTACAGCTTCTTTCACTTCGTCATTCCACCATGCATCACCCTTTTACTACTACCTCTTTTCACAGTTCCACACACGTCTTCCGCTGCACTAACCATTCCATCTCTAAGGCTCTGCCATATTTCTTCCACACATTCTTTCCTAACACCAATGCTGTCCAGCTTTTCGGCTACCCTTGCTTGATATTTATTCCTAGTGTCCGCTTCCTGAAGCTTCCAGCTTCGGATGCTACCGACCGACTGTGGTTCTGGTATCGTTGTTCGGTGGCGCCAACCCGCGAACAGACCCCTAAATCTAGTAATCACTAGGTAGTGATCCGTTCCCAGGTCAGCACCTCGGAACACCCGCGTATCCATCACCTGTTTTCGCAGTCGGTCATCCACCAGGAATAAATCGATCATACTTCTCTCATTCTCTCTTGTTCTAGTATACATATGGATTTTCTTGTGACTAAACATAGTGTTTGTCACAAGAAGACCCTTTTCCTAGCATACAGCCAGTATAAGCTTGCCAGCATCGTTAACCCTTTTATCGCCAAACATTCCAAGCACCGACTCGTACCCTGGCCGAGCGGTACCAACCCATCCATTCAAATCACCACATTCAACAATTCTTTCGTTTCCTCTAACCAAGTCTAAAACTTCTCTTACATTCTCCCAAAACTCCTCCAGCTCAGCTCTGGACGACGAAGCCACCGGCGCATAAACAGCCAAAAGGAATAACTTCGTCAGTCCCAATTTAAAGCGAGCCCAGAGAAGTCTCGAGTTCACAACCTTATATTCAGTCATAACATCGACCAACCGAGACGACAGCAGCACCCCCACTCCCTGGCAGGCGCTCTCGCTCTCCGGGACTCCGGACCATAGAGCTAACGCCCCGCCAGGGAGCTCTTCAGTACCACTGCCCTTCCGCTTGGTCTCCGACAAACACACGACATCTAATTCTCTTTCTTTCATTATTTCAATCAACTCATTCGTCTTATCTCTCATGCCTCCTCTAACATTCCACGTGCCAACTCTGCACTCCGTCCTCCACCTTCCGCCGTGTCGGGCTGTGCGTGACGGGTGGCGGTCCCCATCGCCGCTTTGCGCGCTGCATTTCACACCAACGGGGACGAACTGGTGTGCGTCGCCTTGGGGGGACGCCCTAACCCTCGTTGGCATGGGTGCGCAGCTGTGTAGAATTGCAGCCCTGAAAAGGGCTGGCAAGGATCGCGACGAGCACGCTTCTACAATGACCCCCATAATAATTCGTACACAAGTTTTTTAGAAAAACCCATTGGTACGGCCACTTGAGGATCGAAGTTGGGTCTCTTGACTCGAAATTCCGACCACCCAACCACTCGGCTATCGTGACTTTTTTTTTGTTTATAAATAAATACATATATAGAAAGGGACAACATTACATACATTGCTCCGATCCCAATGTAAGATGCTATAGCCCATGAGGTAACGGAATCGGAAACAACGATGGCGCCACAAACACGTTTTCAACATTGACCTATGTTATACAGCAACGATCCCCGCTAGAATCTTGGAATTAAATTTTATTTTAATAAAACTTAACATAATTTACTGGTATCCATTTAGAAAACAATAACCGCACTTCACGCTTAATCTCTGACGAGGTAGCTAGAATGAACAGATCTCCAAGTGTCACGATCCTCACTCGCCTCTTTCGCTTCTTTCATATTCGTAATTTTCTTCATACACACACGCCTAGTCGCTATCCGAGTTTTTTTGACCCTCTCCTCTTTGAGTAATTTGCTCGAATGGTCTTCGAAAGTTAATGTCGTTATCTAATAAACTATTTTACCTTAATAGGTACAATTTATTATGTTCTGTTACGGCGTAAAAATAGAGGCAACTAAGGGAAAAACCTGTGAATAATTGACAACCGACTGACGGTATAACCATTTCTATATATACCTGACCAAAACTCAGCTTACCGGTGTAGGGCAGCAGCGTCTTAGGTACAAGCTATCAGATATTGCGATCGCCAATCCACTTGCCAAGCGTGGCGATTGTGAATAGTCCTCCCGAACGTAAGAGGCTTATGTCCTATAGTGGACTTTTACTGGCCGTAATGATATTATTATTGTTAAAAATGTTTCCCTCTCTCTTTAACTTGCCTGCTTAAGTGTCAGGAAATGTGCGTGAACTTATTAAAATAATAATAAAATAAAATTTACCTAAAGTCTTATTTATAGTGGCCTCGACGAATGATTAAATCTTATCTTTTGAGTGAGAAAAGAACCAGCCGGCTTGTCACCAGCGGAGGAGGCAGGCACTTGCCCACAAATGGAAGAAACTTACGCGTTACAGCGTAAAGAATTAATGCTTAAATGAATATAAGGAAGTCATTTCCAAGTTTAAATAGCCGAAAACTACTAAACTAAACTACAGATACAGACCATAAAGAAACAGCAAATCTGTGAGGCAAGATTACCTATATAGGAAAGCAAGGTAAAAGTAACTGAAACTCAAAATGTATTACATTTTTAGTACTTGAATTTAGTATTCATACAATGCAATCAAACCCAACTCACATACCGAAACTTTGGTATTAAGATAGTTATTTGGGGCATTTTTTTATTAATGTTTTAGTGACTAAAGTCGGAAAGTAACAACTTACCCCACCTTGGGGCAAGCTGTTAACAAGTTGGAGTAAATTGTTACTATATCTGTTAAATTTATTATTTGTAAGTTAAAAAACTATAAATGTAAAAGTATGTTGTAACTATAAATGTATGTAACTATAAAACTAAGCCTGTTTATTTAAGCAATTAACTATTCATTGTTTATGTTCAATCTCCCTATTTTGCTTTTGCTAAAGCTTGTTTTTCTGAAGTATCAGCTAAAACTGTAGACTTTCTATGTCTCTTGTTCGTTAAAATCCTAAAATCATACGAAATTTTCACATAGTGTACTCACATATTACATTAAAACAATGAAACACTAGAGGCTAGTCGTTAAAATTCGTAAAATAGACCAAAAATACGAAAATATTTACTTTCGTGTACCACCGATGCACCTGCTACTATTCCGATGTTTCTCTTGCTACTAAATTTTTACATTGCATTATGTTTTTCAGGCAGTATTGTATTGTCTAGAAAATAATACATTATGGTATTTTTTATATTGATTATGTAATTTTTAATATACTTTCCATTGCTATGTACTAAGATACCAATATAAAATATATAGAGGGACAACATCACATAGATTGCGCTGATCCTAAAGTAAGCAATTTTTGCACTTGTATTATAGAATCAGAAACAACGAAGGTACAAACACCCAGATCCGAGAAAATGTTGAAAAGGTGTTCTCTATATTGACTCGACCGGGGATTAAACCCGGGTCCTCAGAGCTAGCAACATCATGAAAAATGTGTACGCAACTCATACACAAAGGTCGACGAAAATAATAAGATTTTGATGAAGTTTTAATTATATACTGTGCCACAAAGGAGCGTGGCCGGTTTTAGCTATTAAAATATAATTAAGAACGCGAGCCCGGAACGAGAGTACTGGAGTGACAGCTGTCAGCTGAGAGATATTACTCGTGAAGTGAAAGGCACTATTATTAGGGCGTGGCATGTTTTCACAGAAAGTCAGTCCGAAGCAGAGTGTCATATGTACATTCAAACTGATATGTGGCTTATGTAATCGGCTGTCGCGTAATCCAGGGATAATGCGCGTGTCCGGACCATCCGTTTAAAAATTGCTCATCGTCAGGAATACACCGAAAAATGTCCGACATAAATCCAAGCAGGTGGCGGCACATATGCGATAAGCCGCCGCTGGCGCCGCGGCGCTCGCCGTCGCCCGCTTATCACCCCGCGCGTGCAACGTGACAATCCTCAAACACGAGTCGGCCGACTTTTATCAACTCCACATCCCTCCTCTCCACTACCCGTGACGTGACACACGATCGTGACAGGTGACGCTTCTGTCACACACTACTTACAGTTCGTTGAGTAAAAGAATTTATATAAATATATTTTGTTATTAGCTACGCTGCTGAAACGGATTTT
Source organism: Sericinus montela (assembly GCA_029286605.1). Taxonomy (NCBI): domain Eukaryota; kingdom Metazoa; phylum Arthropoda; class Insecta; order Lepidoptera; family Papilionidae; genus Sericinus; species Sericinus montela. The sequence continues at coordinate 114,907 of JAGSMR010000167.1, read as the reverse complement.
TACCATCCCAAATTTAATCACCATCGTGTGGTTTTTTTTTCGCAATTTATGTTTCGTGGTCCTTTTTTTACGGTTACAATAAAGATTCATGAGTTTAAATGGTCCAAGGCTCATTTAGTGAGGTTCTCAATCTTTTTTTGATGTTTCTTTAATTACGCCAGTTCGAACTCCGGTTTCTTGACTCAAAATTCCGACCACCCGACCACCCGGCTATCGTTACTTAATAAGTAGTTATCTGATGACGAATTGGGCGTTTGTTAATATCCAACGGATGATTGTTTGACTTGCGCATATTTTATCTCATACATCATCATCAGCTACATCATACAGAAGACTTCCTGCCACGTATGGGTCTCCCAAAGTTTGAGCTCTCAAAGTATTGTCGTATATATTAAGTACTAATGTTTTCTATTTATATTATTCCTATTTTGCAAAAGTAGTACGTCACGGCTATTTTCGATTCTCTGGGTCCCGATCGCCAGTGTCGTAAAAGAATCATTTCTATTCAAGTTGAAGGGGCAGAAGGATTAAATAAAACATTCTAAATAAGCATTACTTACTGATGTCTTTGAAGGGTGTGCCAAGATCGAGACGCAAATGTTTGTAATCGAGATTTCACGATTAGAAGTGTAACGCAATGTAATCGTCATCAAAAACTCTAAATATACTATTTAATAATTAAATATCAACCAATACATGTATATGCAAGGTTCAAATGATACAAATGTTATTACCCCGGCGCCGAATTCAGTAAATAGTGTTTCTCAGATTTAATGACAAGTGAAACAAAGTTATTATTTTAATTTTAGTGTTAATTTTGATAACGGTCCATTTTTAAAAACGGTTTTTTTAAAACTTTATTCATACAGTGCCTAATAATATTATTGCCACATACGGTTAGGTAGCCTTTCTCCGAACTCTAGTTCAACTCCTTGTTTTGTCAATTGGTTGCATGTGTCAGTTACAACAGGTATTTCTTAACATATATACGATTGTCGGTTGAATACTGAAAGGGCAACATAACGAAGTCTTGAATATATTCTAGTAATCTCTCCTATAGTAATATTTGCCATATATTATTACTAATGTATCTAACTGTGGGTACAGTCTAATTATTACAATGGAAAATATAATAATAATAATATCGTTTATTTGCCAGAATGTTGGTACACAATTAAGGCATTATCTTTACATTTAACCATTACATTCAACTGCCAGAACAGCGTGCAAAATATAATAAATTAGTTAAATATATCATATCTATGAAAGAATAATAATAATATAATATCTTCACGCAACTCCCAATACAGGGGTAGACCTTCCACCGAAGATATTTTCGGGACAACGTGACAGGTGGTGAGCCCGTCGCCGCCTTTATGTCCAAGCCAACGATGAAATTCGTACATAAGTTTTTGAAAAACTCATTGGTACTGCCACCTGGGGATCGAACTCGGGTCTCTCTATGAAAGAAAAAAGATTAAAGTAAGTTTCAAATGTACTATCGAATATTGGTAAAAAAAACTTGCACGTCGCAAATAATCTAGTGTGACATCCGACGTAGAAGGTGCCTTATGGCTGAAAGGGGCCAAAGTGCGGTAGAAGTGAGGGCGAGAGGACGGATACAAGGCGAAGTGAACGCTTCGTTTAGGCGCGAGGAGGTTGGGCGCGAGAGGCGCGTGGGGCGCGTGGGGCGCGCAGGTCGCGGGGAGGCGCGGCCCTGACCCGCGGCGGGATGCGAGCACGATGCGAGCGCTGCGGCTGCTTGCGAACGGATGCCGCAGACGACCCTTTGTGTCCCGACTCCCCGCATCCACTGGCCTCCAGCCGCGAACTTTAAATTACCCTCAGACTGCGACCGCGCTAATCGCCACAATGCTCCGAGTTGATTATTAAATTGTATATTTAGGTGCTTTGGCTTACAAACATTGGTTACCTGATTTGGAGAAAGTTTCTAAGTGATTTAAAATAAATAGATGTAGATCTTCATATAAGTACATTTTTTTAATTTCGACAAAAATTACACAATTCAAGTAATTTTTCTGGGAAAACCTAATGCGACGTTACATTGTTATAATACTATCCTGAACATAGAATTCTAACAACACACGAATATTTTGCAAATAGCTCTTTCGTACTTTTTGTCAGTTTCATAGTTAAGGAACCTTAAAAAAGTTGTTATTGAATAATTACTTCGCACCATTCCGCATGCAAATTATTTGCATGCGGAATGCTGCGAAGTAATTATTCAATAACAACTTTACAATTAATTTCCGCAAAGTAACGCCTGATTCAATTAACTATCAGAACCTTAAAAACATATTCTAACCTAACGTAGCCCATATCACACGACGTAAACACAAATCGTAATACAATCGGAGTCGGAACAAACTCAATTGCGCTGTACTTCCGGTTGCAGGAACTTTCTCGACTTGACACTCATCGTATTACGCAACTTGTCAACCCTTCAGGTGAAAGGTTGACATGACGTGACTTGTTATCATAAATAGAGTGCGAACAAACTGACTTCTAAGAGTATGTGAGTTCAATTGTTTGTATGATAGTTTTTATATTATCATGAGAAGTTTTGCTGGTTTTTCATAAGTTTTACTGTGAGCCTCCCGCATCATAATGTTTAATACAATATGCTTGATGAAACAAATTCTGATAGCCTGATATAAAGAATGTTTCTAAGTGGTTTAATATAAATACATAAGCAGGGCAGAAATAACACTCCATCTTAACTGAATGGAATTGTAAAATCGAATGATACAAATATATCGATTACTACACTAATACAAATATATCGCCTATTTCAATCACGTGACTATCACAATAAAAGTGCTTAGTAGAATAATTCATTTAAACTAATAAGCAACAAGTTTAGCGGATTAAGTTAGTTTGTTTTGTTTTTAAATAAATACATTGATAGGGATAACACAACATATATTACCTTAGTAAGTAGCAACAGCACTTGTGTTATGGAATCATACGACGAACGAACGAAGGTACCACAGACACACAGATCCGAGACTATGTAAAAAAAGTTTTAATGACCCGTCGCGGAATTGAAAACGGGACCTCAAAGCTGGCGACTCCGCGAAAACCGGTGTGTACGTAAAATGTCCACGGAGGTCATTAAAGAAGTAGGTATTCACCAGGTATTGTGCATCTCTAAGTAGCACGTCATTCCACCTATATATCCAGAAAATACTATAGATAGCAGGCAATAATTCGTTTTTGTTTATAAATTATTGTTGTATTTTATAAGTTTTAGTACAATACTTTAACATTAACACATTTCTTTTTATAGATATTTAATATGTGAAAATCATGTTTATAGCACTAAGTTACTTTTAATAATTTTTATTACAATATATGTTATTTAAAATAAAGCTGTATGTTTTCCAAATAAAATAAAATAAAAAAAAAATATAGAACTTTGCAGAATCAAATATTTTGTTATTAACTTGAAAAAAGCTGCTTATTCCATAAAATAAAATTTTATCAAAAAGAAAAAGGGAAGCATGTGTAAGCCAACCTTTCACTTTCCATTGGATAAAAAGGTTAGTGTATGTTTGATAATATGCTTATACTAATAGCTTCAGCTATTCCGGTCATGTTTAAAATTAGTATGAAACTGAAAATAAATTGTATATATATTCTTAAAAATAAAGAACCAAACTAACACCTGCTCTGTGTAGTACAATATTTACACGAAAAAAATATTTTTCTCATAGGTGATAAAACTGGGTTCATGAAAAACTTGTACAGTAGCCGCGTGCTGCATAGCATATTTTTTATCTGTCTTAAAAGTCTTCCTAATAGTTATTCATGATACGCGCCCCACTTCGAGTTTCCTTTAGACACGTAGAGCCTTCTTAACATATTTCACGCGCCCCCTTCCTCCCTTACCACCAGGCAGGCCACCCCACCCGTCGGTACCCTGTGAACAAATTTGTAGCTGCTGTGTTCGTAACCGTCAAATCGGTGAGTCACCAAAATTACTGTAGCGACGCCGTAGCAGCTGTGTAGTTTTCTAGTACTACGGCGTAGTAGCATTACTACTAACGAAATTTATTTTATTGGTTTTATGTTTGATTTCGAAGTGCTGGTACTTTAATAATACTTGAAATTTTTGTCTTATTATAGACGTATCATAGACTTATTATACACTTTGTTACATATTATAGACTTATTGTAGACCTTATTTAAAAATAATACATTGTTATTTTTCTGAAACTTTTAAAATTAAATCCAATTTATGTTTATTACTATGTACATGTATTTACAGCAATAAGTATAGATTTTTGTCTGTTTTGTTTTTTTAGGTTGGAAAAAGAAAAATTGACACGATACGAGACGATATTTAAACCGGCGACCTTACAGCGATCTCCCTACGCACGGTCACATTTTTATCAACTGACCGCCGTGCATCAACAACCTAATCATCATCATCCTCATCGTATTTCAACAACCTAATATAGAAAATGATTGCGTTTAAGTTCCGTAATACGTCGTTCATCTGATTGAGATTAAACCTTTTAACACGCATATAGAACTACTTTTTAAAATCACAGTGTAGGACCACGGGGAACAGCTAGTATGTTGTAGAAATACACAGGCTTAGGGACAAATATAGTTAATAATATAGTTATACTTATAATGCACTATTTACTACATTGTACTAGTCACGATAGCCGAGTGGTTGGGTGGTCGGAATTTCGAGTCAAGAGACCCAAGTACGACGCCCAGCAGGCTCGTACCAATGGGGTTTTCAAAAACGAATTACGAATTATATCGTTGGCTTGGACATAAAGACGGCGACGGGCTCTCCACCTGTCACGTTGTCCCAATAATATTTTCGGTGGAAGGTGGGTCAAAAGGACTTTAATTGTCTAGACTAGACCTCCGTCTACCCCTGTATTGGGAATTGTTTATTTTACTATTGATATTTGAATAAACATGCACAACCAAAAGTACTGCAGTTTTCGTATATTACCCTTTCCATATTATGTACTTGAAAAAAAAAACTTTACAAAGAAGAGTGAAACAAAAAGAATGTCTGGCACGGCGCGCAGCACGGCGCGCGGCAGTGAATAAATAAACTCATGTTTAGTGTAAACGGAACGCAGGGGACGGGAATAATAGAATACAACAAGTACAGGAAACGGGGTATCTAATGAGGACGTATTCCTATTATGCACGTACGCTCATGGGCACGGATGATGTCAGAAAGAAATTGTACAGTTATATAATAAGGCTATACGCGACATAAACATGTGTATATGTATATTAATAAGTATAAATATTTTGTTGTGTAAATTATAAGGCACCTAGTTTGGACAAAGTTGTTAAGTGTATAGTCTCCGTTAAACGAACAAAAATATAACACACACAAAACTCAAAACACAAACATACAACACAAAAATTACAATTACCACAAAGTCGTTAGCCGAGTGGTTGAGTGATCGGAATTCGGGTCAACAGGCCATAGCTCGATCTCCATGTGCCCTCATGGGATTGAGCTATGGTCTCTTACGTACCAATGGGTTTTTTAAAAAACCTATGTACGATTTACATTGTTGGCTTGGGCACCATGACGGCGATGAGCTTATCATGTGTCACGTTGTCCCAAAAAAAGGTGTAGGGTGGGTCGAAATGAATTAATTGTCTAGACCTCTGCCTATCACAATATTAGGAACAACGTGAAAACTTCAAATGAGCAATTATTACCTAATCAATACTTTTGATTAAATCGCAAAATTATACAATGAACGCGAGTAGTCCTTTAAATCACCAAAAAGTGTGTGGGGGAGTGCGGCGTATCGTAGCGGGTTACAAGTACAGTGTTCTAATGTCCGCGCAGGACCGGCGCGACACTAAACTAAAGTGGAACACATAAAAATAATCCAATAGCATTACTCGGGCCGCAGGTGCGCCGCCCGACGAGTTCGTTCACCGAATTATCATTAAATTTTGTGTAGTGCTTATTCTAGTTACTTTCATGATGGCCAATTTAATGTCTAAAGTCCCGAACCGCGTATGTGTTATCAATCAATTAAACATGTTTTTACACTTTTGTGAGAGGGAGAAACCGAGGGGGAGAGAGGGGAAAACCGTCATATTGAGAAATATAGGTAGTAAAAGCAGTCGCCGGTATTGCGGATGTTCAAGGGCGGCGGTAATCTCTTACCATCACGTGAGTCACTTGCTCGTTTGCCTCCCATCTGTATAAAAAAAAGTCGCGTTGCCCGACATTTTACTTTACAGCAAGAATCGATCTCTACAAGAAGTACGAGGAATGGAAGATTTACATTAGACGTTTATTATATATTTCGTGTTACAAGTAAGGCTGTAGAGCGTCCAAAAAAGCTTGTATCGAAATGCATATATGTAATCCTCCTCCAAAAATATTTCCAAGGAGATTACCTGCGCATGCGGCATATTGTTTTTTTAATTATATAAAATACCTTCACGACAATCAAAATACTGGGATAGACAGACGTCTAGACAATTATGTTTTTTATATCCACCGTTCACCGAAGATATTTTTAGGACAACGTGATAGGGGGTGAGCACGTCATCAAATTCTATTTGAAATTGTGGCTTCGACCGCCGGTTATTTGTATAATAAACCAGTCTGCGCTAAGCAAGAAATCGTTTCTCTGGCCTCTTACATCGATACGTAACAAAATGTGTACATAAAACATTTTATTCATGTTTGTACTAACACAACCTTAACTTAGGCCTATACGCTATTTACTTCATTACAATTCATAGAACAAGCAGAGCATCTAACTCATTCATGGGGTGATGAGCTTCTACAACAAAAACGCAGTAAATGTGCAAAGCCTATATTATATATATAATAATAACTATAATAATAACTAGAGCCTTGAACCTATTACTTTTTTAAAGAGATTTATAATTTAACTAGGGTCTAATTATTATATATTAGGAATACTTTACAATTTTTTTATAGCAAAGGGAGGCAAACGAGCAGGTGGCTTACGTGATCGTAAGTGATTACCGCCGCCCATGAACACCCGCAATACCAGAGGCATAGCAGTTGCGTCGCGGCCTTTGAGTGACCCCCCCCCCCCAGAATAGCAGGAGGGGGGGAGGGCTCTGGTTACCTGCACTAACCAGACAAAACGCACAAGTTTGTTAGACTTCTACTTCACGCCGGTATTCTGTGAGGTCGTGGTACTTCCTCGGTCGAGCCGGGCCCACTCATGCAACAACAAAAGCTGATGCGTTAGAGCCACTGTTAAAATGAGATATTATAGTATATGTAACAGAACGTAGAAACCTAGAGAGTTTTTGATCGCCTGTTTCTACTCTGTTAGAGGAATCTCATTTTGAAACACCGTTTCTTATAATGGTTTAGATTATATAGTTTAAAGAATGACACGCGATGGATATAATTATGTTACAGTTTTTATAGAGATGAATTATATCGATAAACTATGATCTAATAAAAAATGATCTAATATGATTAGACACTGCTGTAGATTAACTTATATGACTTGTAATAAATTCTAAATGAGGAAAAATAAGCATACTAAAGAATAATTTACTGTCCCATATTGTATTCTTATGTTAACTTTAACTTACAGCCCAGCTGACATTTAATATAGTTGCTAACTTCAATAAATGTGTGGTCATCTCTGTGGAGTCAAGTGATTACTTATTTAAAGAAAGGGCCAGCCCTTAGTCGATTGTTTTAGTTATTCAGTATTGAATTTGCGTGAAAAAGTACAAAAGTTATAAATTGTAAACGTGTCTTCAAACAATATAAATGTTAGTTGTATGAATATAGCTCGGACTTTAAGTGTCCTTCAATTAAATATTAAACATATTGCAAAAGGAGCGAATGCATTCAAGTAATAAAACGCAACGAGCTTTGTTCTGCGACGGCAAAAGCTCTTATGTAAGTTTTCCCTTTGCAGATGCTCCCACGTCGGACACGAGTAAACAAAAGTGATAACCCGAAGGCTCACTAATTCGGAAACTTTATATTACACAGCAATTTTCATAAGTTTTTCCAAGATTCCACTACTATTACTGCGGGACTTTCATATTAGCTTCCGTACCTACAAATATTCTTCAATTCGAACTTTTTTCGTTTACATTTATAAGTTGACGTTCACCGCATCTTTTAAACACATATTCTCACATAACATATACACATAAAAGATCTGATTATCATATATGTTTTATGTGTATATGTTATGTGAGAATATGTGAATACGAATACGATTATGATACGATACGCGTATCATAATGTAACTCTCCCTTTCTTACCGTGGTTGTAGTATGAGGCATGAAATTCAGGCCCATAAGAATTTCATTTAAATACCGGGCGTGAAATAGACACATCTGTACTTACAATATTAGTCAAAACTTATAAGTGTGACTTTTTAGTTCAGTGATGGAATTTGTTTGAAATTATAAAACAAAAATAGCTCGACTAAACATGTCGCTTTGTGCGACAAGCGTCAAGATCTGAAACGTTGAAAGAAAGCCCTCAACGTGGTTAGCGCGGCCCTATGTGAAGTGTTTTTATAAAGCGCGAAGCCGGAAGCTCGCAGCGGCTGCCAAGCGCCACTTGTGCACCGCAGTGGGTCGCGCGGCCGCGGAGTGCGGCGCGCGCTCGCTGCGCACACCGCGCACACAACGGGCACCACAACACAAACACACTCCTGTCGCATTTCACCTTCGTCATATAACTGAGCAATATACAGGGCATACATCACATCACATACATTATTTGAAACAGTCTGTGCTGCTGCTAACTGTGCTAAGAAGTATTATAGTATTCTGATCTTTGGGACGTGGCATACAAGTACAAGTTTCTATCATTTGGCGCAATCCGCTATAGAACTAGGGTTCCCTCAAGATGGAATGGCCTCCTGCAGTAGGTTGCGTGGAGATAATATTCAAGGCCGTTTATTCGTGGAAATCTTTCGAGAACGGTAATCGAATAGCAGAAGAAAATATGAAAAGTAACTTAAATAGATAAAAGCAGATTCCCTTTGAAGTGTCAAGAAAGCTTATATATTATTTTTCCATGTGTCAAAATAAAAATATCTTCACGCAATTCCCAATAAAGGGGTAGACCAGTGTAGTCAATTAAGTCCCTTTGACCCACCTTCCACCGATGATATTTTCGGGACAACGTGACAGGTGGTGAGCCCGTCTCCGTCTTTTTGTTCGAGCCAACGATGTAATTCGTACATAAGTTTTTGTAAAACTCATTGGTACGAACTCGGGTCTCTTGTCTAGAAATTCCGACCACCCAACCACTTGGCTATCGTGACTTATAATGTTATAGGACTTCCATGTTTTAGGATTGTATATTTACCATAGGACGTGTTTTAAGAACAGGAGAAAAAATGACATGCAAATATAATATAATATTAGGTTCTGCTGTAAGTTTTACCATCTGTCAGGTTCTTTCAAATGTGCTTCGGTCAAAAGGGGGCCGATAAGTACTTTTTTTATAGAAACTGTAAAATGTTTAGACTTCTGCTTACCCCTGTATGAGAATTGGCGTAAAGTTTTTTTTTATAGAATAGGCCGGCAAACGAGCAGGCGGTTCACGTGATGGTAAGTGATTACCGCCGCCCATCAAGAGGCATAGCAGATGCGTTGCCGGCCTTATAGTGCCCCCGCCCCCCCAAATTGGGGGAGGGAGGTTTTGTGGACCTCCGGTTACCTCCACTTACCAGACGAAACGCAGAAGTTTGTTAGACTTCTACTTCACGCCGGTATTCTGTGTGGTCATGGTACTTCCCCGGTCGAGCCGGCCCATTCATGCAACAACAAATGCTGATGCGTGGCTCTACCACTGTTAAAAAAAGTTATTGTTTTTCGATAAATAAATTACTGTATTTCTTATTTAGTAGTAAGTTCAAAATAAAGTTATATTTCGCGCATATAAACTGAGATATCCCAAAGTTACAGAGCAAGCATTCAATGAACAATAAACGAGAGGAGCTTACGAGCAGAAGGAGCCGGCTGTTGTTTTATTCAGGCGTAGCCGCAGCGCCGCGGTTTTACTTACTGCCTTCGCTTATTTATTCAGCAATGACTCGAAATCGACCCTTTACGTTTTAATATACGATACGGACGTGGTCCATTCCGAGCGGCAATAAACGAAGGCCTTTTTCTAAAAACATATTACTGCCGTTACGTGTTCACCTTTACGCGTTTTGAAATCAACTGCACGTGCGGGAATGTTAAGTGAACGATGCGCCGCCCGATGACCTCGGTGAGGATTGAGATTGATTTTGATCGAGATTGAGTTGAGAATTTTTAGAAAAGAAGAGAACGTGCGTGAAGAGAACGAAGAGAGCCTTTCCTTAATTTAATACTTTTTTACTTATAGTTTACGAACTGTCACCAGTAGAACTTTTACTTTTTTTATTAAAACTTTCCTTTACCTTCCCTACTATAAGGGCAAATGTTCAAAAGTTTCGACCCGTTCGTGTCAGTTGACATTTTAAACATTTTTTCTCTTCTCATTCATTTTTCTAACAAAAACATAATAAATAGTTAACGATATTTCGTGTAATTTATGTCCTCAGTATTCGGCACGCGTTCCGGTTGCGATCCTGTCCGGACAAGCAAAGCCTTCAGGACGGGACCGCAATATGAGCGAGAATCTCTGTGAGTCTCGGGCATTACTCCGTCAAAAATGTAATCAAAAGGTTTTCCTTGTCAACGTCATACTAACAATGAGCTTTGAGATATTGCGAGCGGAATAACGTGGAGGACACTATGTTGAATATTGCTTTGAAAATATCTCGTAATTCTCATACCGCAGCAAATTATTATCGTTTTCTAAAATATATAGGCCTTATAAATATTTACTGATTTACAAAGCCAGTAAACTTGCAAAGCCTTGACGAAGGAATGAGGGTTGTATGTTGTTACGTCACGTCACATGTATGTTTGTTTATTTATTTATTTATTTATTATTTATTTATTATTTATTTATTTATTTATTTATTTATTTATTTATTTATTTATTTATTTATTTATTTATTTATTTATTTATTTATTTATTTATTTATTTATTTATTTATTTATTTATTTATTTATTTATTTATTTATTTATTTATTTATTTATTTATTTATTTATTTATTTATTTATTTATTTATTTATTTATTTATTTATTTATTTATTTATTTATTTATTTATTTATTTATTATTTATTTATTTATTTATTTATTTATTTATTTATTTATTTATTTATTTATTTATTTATTTATTTATTTATTTATTTATTTATTTATTTATTTATTTATTTATTTATTTATTTATTTATTTATTTATTTATTTATTTATTTATTTATTTATTTATTTATTTATTTATTCATTCATTCATTCATTCATTCATTCATTCATTCATTTATTTATTTATTTATTTATTTATTTATTTATTTATTTATTTATTTATTTATTTGTTATTTATTTATTTATTTATTTATTTATTGTTATTTATTTATTTATTTATTTATTTATTTGTTATTTATTTATTTATTTATTTATTTATTTATTTATTTATTTATTTATTTATTCATTTATTTATTTATTTATTTATTTATTTATTTATTTATTTATTTATTTATTTATTTATTTATTTATTTATTCATTTATTTATTTATTTATTTATTTATTTATTTATTTGTTATTTATTTATTTATTTATTTATTTATTTATTTATTTATTTATTTATTTATTTATTTATTTATTTATTTATTTATACTTTATTACTTACCCTTAACAATAAAAGCAACAAAGGGCGGACTTCTCTGCCAGTCAACCCATGGGTTGGTGAGAGAATGTAGTAGGTACAGCAAAATTGTAAAGAAAGAAAAAAAGGGGAGATTAAAGCATAAATCAAAGAAATAATAATATTAAATATATATACACATACACATGCACATACGCATACATACATACATACATACATATATAAATATATAAACATAAATTTACATAGATACATAAACATACATATACATACATACAATATATATAAATATATATACATAAATCAATACATAATTTTAAAAAGTATTAAATATAGCTGATAAGTGTTCAGTATGAACCGTTTAAAGCTTTTTCAGATGCTCCTGACTCAACCTTTTGAAGGAGTATTTACTGACAATTTTCCTGACGTCGTCGGGCAACGAATTCAAAGGGTGTGACTTGAAACAGCTTATTACAATAGGAAGATCGAAGTACTCTATCATTTGCTATGGAGAGATATTTAAATCATCCTTGAGATACGAAGGAGAAGAACTATCATTTAAAATGGAGAAAATAACAAGCAGAATTCTGGAAAGCCGCCTCTGCCGAATAGTAAGCCAATTGAGTTGAGAACGATATGGAGAAACGTGGTCAACGAACCAAAAATGTATCTAATACAATTGTTAAGGAGGCGTTCCAGCTTGTTTAGAGGATCTTGGGATAAGTCCGGGTAACAAACATCTGCGTCATCAATTATGGGCAATATAGGCGTTTGTACAAGTATGAGTTTCGTTTTTAACGGAAGGAAGTGCTTAAGACGATGCAGAGACCGCAGGGTGGCAGTGACTTTTCGGCTTATATCAATGACATATGTTCTCTAACTTAGCGTATTGTCCATGAGAAGCCCTAAGTTTTTTACCACAGTACTGTACGGTATTACGATATTATTGTAGAGTATCGATGGTAGACTTAAATGATCTTTACTTCTTTAATGTTGACTTTAGTAAACTTTCTCGTGCTACCGACAATCATTCCTTGACACTTCGAAGGATTTACCGTGATTTCATGACGGACCGACCAGTATTGGATTATATTAAGATTTTCATTTATTATTTGGATCGCGTTATGAAGATCTTCAACCTTTGAATGCATATATAACTGCAGGTCATCTGCATACGGATGGTAAGAGCAATTGAATTTGGATGTGATAAAATTAATGAAAATAGAAAAAAATATAGGAGATAATATACCGCCTTGCGGAACGCCAGTTTCAACGTCAGCCCAAGAAGACATTTGCTGCCTATAATTAACAGACTGCTGACGTCCGCGAAGATAAGAGGAAATCCATTCCAGAGCAGTTTCAGAAAATTGAAGGTGAGAAAGGAAGGAAAGAAGGATTTCGTGGTCGACTGTGTTAAAAGCATTTGAAAAATCCACATGCACCAGCACAGTTAAGTTTTCTTGAGTCCATACCTCGCCTTATGTCATCTGTGACTTTGATTAAAGCTGTGGTGGTGCCGTGGCCTGATCGAAACCCAGACTGATAAGGACTCAGTAGGTTATATTTTGTTATGAACTGGGAGATTTGCTTATGTACACATGCTTCAAAATTTTTTATAGAAACGGCAGAATAGATATGGGACGAAAATGATTAGGAAGTGTAGGAATTGGAACTTTAGGGAGAGGACGCACAAAAGCTTTCTTCCAGAGAGTAGGAAATTGACCAGAATAGAGGGAGAAATTAACAATGTGGGTGATTACCGGGAGAAGGTGCTCTAATATAGAGACAACCATGAACCGGTTTATCTCGTCACATCCCACGGCTTTTGACTTGATAGATAATGTGAACTTTTTGACTTCATCTTCATCAACAGGAGTAAAGTTAAAAGGAGGAACTTGAGGAGATTGCATGTACCCAATAGAGTTGATAGTACAAGATCGCACCATGCGATCCATTGAATGTACAGAAACAAAATGACGATTAATATCATTTAGCGAAAGTGACAGACTGACCTCTGGATTGGTTGGCTTCCCAACACCAACAGATTTTAGGAATTTCCACACATCGACGGGTGAAAGCATTAGAGATATATTTATGGAAATATCGGCGTTTAGCAGCCCGTACCATCTGATTACACCTGTTCCTAGCTAGTTTAAAGATAGACCAGTTTTCATCTGTGCGATCTCTCTTATATCGGAGAAAGGCTTGATTTCGTCTGGTCATTGCTACCCGTACAGTTTCAGTCATCCAAGGAGCAGGAGGTCGCCCCAACCTAACTTTGTGCACGGGAGCATGAGCATTAAAGAGATTAAGAATCATATTATTAAGAAAAGTAACTTTTTCATCAACTGTCGATGCTGCCACAAGAGGGCTATAATCCAAATTAGAGGCGTCCTGGAGCAACCAATCAATATTTATCCTGGAAAAACTGCGTACATGCATTACGGAAGGATAAATTTTGGGTTTAAGCTTATAAAAAGCATAAATTAGATCGTGACGTGAGAACCCTGGAGCGGGGATTTGGCCATGTGATTTCACTTGACCAGGAGCAGCAGTAATGATAAGATCGATCAAGGAGTCATCGGTTCCAATATTGTGAAGAGTTGCCCTCGATGGGAGAACAGAAAGATTTACCAACTCTATGATCGATACAAGTTTTTTAGAACGGGGCGAAACTTTTAAGAGATCGGTGTTAAAATCGCCCATAATGAAGCAGTGTGAGTACTCGGAGCAGATATTATCGAGAGCCGTTTCCAAAGAGGCGAAATAATCAGTAGCGGGAGGGCAATACACTACTCCTAGAAGCATCCTTGTACCCTTGACATCAATTTCAACAAACAAAAACTCAGAGGAGGCTGTATAGCAAGATGGTGAGGCCAATACAACTTTATGTGGTATCGAAGCATTAAGACATATAGCTACACCATCTCCACCTCGTTCAGTGCGATCATTGCGAATGAGTACAAATCCTTGTAAGGGATACATTGTCGATGGTAAGGATGGTTTGAGCCAGCTTTCAGACATCAAAATGGCATGAATGTATTCAGATGTGAAAGACGTTTGTAGCTCTGAGTAATGACTAGGTAAACTTTGCGAATTTATATGGCAAACATTAAAAAAAATTTTTAGAAGTTGATAATACTCTGTTTGGTTGTTCGTGTAAGCGTTAAACTATCATCTAAAGTACTATCACAAGAAATAAATGAAGATTCTGATGATGAAGAAAGAATTACTATAAATAATCGGAATACTTCTAGAAAAACAAATAAAAGATGATTAAAAACTTTAGCATCAAAGTAAGCAAATAATTATATATATAAAAAAAGGTGAAGACAAGTGCATACGAAATTGCAATAACATCTGTGATAATAAAGCATAAGTTTAGAGTATGATTCCATAGACGGGCACAAACTATACTATGACATAGGCGAGAAAGAAAAAACTAGTAGTCACTGCAGTAACTTGATTAAAACAAAATAAGATATGACATTGACAATTGACAAAAGACTTTGTGTTTGCTCTGTGCCGCTAATGTTTACTTAATATAACAATTATGATAACAATACTTGTATTTCAAAACATGTATTATACAGTTATTAATATTGTTAATATTGAAGTTACTCTTCCATCAGAATTAGATCGGATCTCCAATGTTGATGTAAATATAAACTTGATGCTTTTTTCTTTCTTATCTTCACGGATATTTGGGAATATGCGTTACAATTAAAAAATTACAATTAGCAATTATATTTTTTTCTAAAAGATCCGTCTCTATAACACTGCGATGCCGGAGTACCGCGCCGCTCGAATACTGTTAAACAATACATCATAATTAAGTCGTATTAAAGCGAAAAAAGTTGGCCGTAATATTAATGAATCACCTTGTTCCAAACTAAATAAGAATACTATTGTAGTCCCGTGTGGTATTTATATTATGAGAGGCTTAGAGATGTACATATACCTGTAGAGTGGTGCGGCGTCGAAATATGTCACTCTTTTACATTTATCTCATTTTTATCGTGTACCAATAAACATATTTTATTTCTTTCTTTCTTTTTGGGTGTCACCAACTTGAAAAATACACGAGAAAAACTCAGCAGACCAGTGACGGGTAGCAGCGTTTAAAGTGCATGGTGTCGGGTACCGCGATCGACAATCCGTCAGTCAAGTGTGGCGATTGTGGAAAACCCACCCATAGAGGAGAGGCCCACGTCCGGCCGTGGACTTTTACAGGCCATTATGATTATGATGATGAAATCTATATTTAGTTAATATTAAGGATATTATTATTTTTAGACCTGTAGGTCCTATCTACCTATTGCTCTGTGACTTGTATATTTACATAATATGTCCTGCAGTAGCACTCTATTATACGTATTCAATGGTTTCTTGGGTTTCACCTTTGCTGATATCTATTTGGCTATCACCATGATGTCGTCAGCGTTTTCCTAAATGTGAGTTGTGCATCTATTCTATACCTCTCAGTTATGGATCGAATGTATGTTCCACTACTAAGGACCGCATATAGATTCCTGTATACATCCTTAATTTTTTTAGTGATTTCGGTTTCCGCGTATCTAAAATTGCCTTCTGCTTCTAAATCTGCCTTCCTGAAAGATACCTACTTAGCCTTTTTATTGTATTGTCTACGGTCTTATTGTCCAGCTCCTTGATCATTTGTTACTATTTTTCTTTTATTCTTTTCATTACTTTAACCACTTTCTTCTAATATACTATGACTAAATACATACCGTAGATATGAGCTGAATTTTTTTAGGTTATTCTGATCGTTCAGGTTCCCACGTATTCTCACAAAAATGTCTATAAATTAGAGCATTATCGCGCTTTCCCTTCTTTAAGTTAGGGTTATTTATCTCTCTCTTTTTCCTCTTTTCTATTTTTCCTCTTTTCCCCCGTACCGCTCACGGTGCATTCTTATAGCTCAAGTATGCTTATAACTATGACATTATTTCTGATAGAACTAGTAACTAGTGTATAATGAAGTACTAGTCTTGATTTATTTCTTGAAGGGCGAATTTCATAAATATTGTTCGGCAACTGTTGTCTTTCATCAATTGTACATAGTTTAAGTCTATCGATTGTCATTCCCATGCTACACTCCGTCTGATATCTGAATTTTCCTTCTGATCTTTGGACAATGAGAATTCATCTCATTATGACCTTTATTAGATTTAGTCGCTGCCGCTGATATTTTGATAATACATTAATTTAATAACATTTGAAAGAGACGAAGAAAGAACGAAGTGCGAAATTTGGGTAAATCAGGAATGTCTAGAACAGGTGAATGAAATTGTATACTTGGGGAGTGCGTTTAGCCGGAATGGAAGATGTAATTTAGATGTGGACAGGCGTGTCACTGCCGGGAACAAAGTCAATGGTGCCCTGACTGCGTTAGTCAAAAGGCAAGGCGTAGTGAAAAGTGCACGCCTTGCAATACATAACGCAATTCCCAGTACAGGACTAGACAGCGACTTTGTTATATGGCAGCGAAACCTGGGTATGCCAGAAGAAGCATAAAAGCAGGTTGAATGCAGTGGAGATGCGATCTCTTCGTAAAATGTGCGGCCTTACCATGGCCGACCGAAAGCGAAACGAAGAGAATCGCAATATGGCAGGTTTGAAAGATGACCTTGTCACAAAAATGGATAATGGCGTACTTCGATGATTTGAGCACGTTGAGCGATTGAGTGAAGACCGAATGGTAAAGAAAATATGTAGCGCGAAAGTTAATATTAAAAGGTGTCAGGGTAGACCGAGACTAACTTTCGAAGACCATGTGAGCAAATTGCTCGAAGAAGGGAGGGGTCAAGAGTACTCGGATACCTAGACGTGCATGTATGAAGAAGATGATGAATCTGAAAGAAGCGAAAGAAGTATGTAGGGATCGTGAAACTTGGCGATCTGTTCTATCTGGCTACTCCGTCAGGGATTGTGCGTAAAGATAAGTAAGTAAGTAATTTAATAACATAAAAGTTCAGCATAAATATGCTTTAAAAATCAATAAAATTGCATGGCTAGAGGTATTATTTGGGATAGCAGCGTGCTTGAAATCAATGATATTGTTTTATGTTATTGTTAGCGTACGTTCTATATACTTTTTTCCATTAGTATTTCCGAGTTTAGTCCCCGGTGATCTCTCGCTGTTCTTGACACCATTTTGTAGATGTGCCTTATTGCAAACGAATTCCACGTGCGTCCCAGGATCTTAAGGTGGTTAGAATATTGTTGGTCGACTTCATTCATTATTAATGCGGGTTGATGAAATTTTTGCTTCTTCGTTGTTATTATAAATTTTGTTTTGGGGGGGAACATTAGTATATACTTACCCCCATTCTGTGATTTCTTTTATCGTTTCATTAACATCGTTCTCCAACATTTGACCGCTTTTGTTGGTTCCAATTATTAGAATGTCGTCTGCAAAAGCGTGTACATGAGTTTTCAGAATCTCTTTTGCTTGTAGTAAGGGAACAAGCAATACACTCCATAGAAGGGGGCCGCAAGTGGATCCTTGGATGCATCCTCTGTTGGTCTGTTTCTGAACTACGTGTCCGTATCTAAGATATATCTCTCTTTCTAATAGATAACTGCAGATAATTTTAACATGAATATATCTATAGCTTTGGAACTGAGGTTGTTGATTATAGCAGGCCACCATGCACTACCGATGTCTAGTGATACCATAAAAATTATATCTTTGTTTGCTAATAGCTAGCGTCCTTGGTGCTTCTTTGCGAAATAAAACCATATAACTTGTGGTTAATTTTATTTTGATTTCCAAGCTTTGTACTCTGTTAACAAAGAGTTTCTCTGGAATTTTTCCCATCACAGGTAGTAGTCCGATGGGTCTAAAAGATTGTGTTTGTGAATAATCATCTTTTTTTGGTTTTGGAATGACTTTTATGGTCGGTTTTAAGGAATAAGGAATAATAAATAGAAAGGGCGCTTAATACTAAATAGCCATTGTCAAAAATTTATTGTATAGTTAGATTAGGACTTCCAGGTTACTAGACGGCTTGGCATATATCCGATGCTTAGCCATCTGCTAAAGGAAGAAGAGAGCTAGAGAGAGCTGGAGATAATGTAATGTCACTTGTGGTCATGCTTGTTATGTATTTCTGGATAGTCATTAAGTTTTCTGAAAGGGAGACACCCTTGTCATGTAAGTACAAGTGCTAATTAGGCGTTTTTTACAATAACGTATTTTTAGGTCTACGCCCACTATGTCTTCAGTGAGATAATTTGGGTACAACAACTGCGTATCTAACAGGATTAGTCCTATTACTTGTAATCTTCTGGACGACTGGGCACTGTGATCCAACTGATAGAAGACCCTTCGCGCCTACGTGTGGTTCGTGCATCAAAATGACTAAGTATCCCCGTATCATAGTCGCGCGCAAACACTCTAATGCTGCAGTGCGGCTACGATCCAAGTTGTGTTGAATAATTTTAATATTTTTATTTAGCTCGAAGTTGTGATTCCGAATTATTTTCATTGTTGTCTAATTTTAACAATAAGATATCGATGTTCTAGCTATTTTGTCCGATTTTTGCCACTCTTGACATTCTGGGCTATACGCTGGATGGGTTGAATTGTCTCCGCGTGTAACGTAACAGTTACAGCATATGGGAGCGTTGTTGCGTTTCAGGCATAGCCTTGTATCGTGTTCACAGGTAGTATCAACAGCGTATTTCATTTTATAGTCCTTTGCTTTGTGTCTGAAACCCAGGCATTTATAGCATTGAGTCACTGGGGACACGTCAACGCAAGGGACAACGATACATAGTTGAAGTATCTCCCCACATTTGGGGAGATACTTCAAGAATCACTTTACTGACCTCTCGTAACTTTCTTTAGTCTTGCTTGCACCACTAGGATAGGTTTCACTTGTGCGTCGATATGTCTACTTGCCACAATTTAGCAATACGCCACACTTGTCTTAGCAATTGTATTCCACTTTTTGCGTATTGGGCACTGTTTGTCAAACGTATTATGGTCTGCTTGATCCGGCTTTGCTTTAATGCAATTGCGACATGAATGTGGCTCCCCAGCCTTATAAGCAGGACATGTTGCTTTCACATGCAAGCCACTACAATGAGAACAAATATGTTCTGCCTTCTTACAAAGTTTTTTCCCATGCCCATACCCAAGATATCTTGAGCATTGCACAAGTGGCGAGTGATCGGCGGCGAGACTGGCGGAGAGACCTGAAGGATTACATAGCTGGTATGCAACCCGATTCTTGATTGATTTCTTACAGTAGCGATTATGTCTTCGTCACTGTTGATTAGCAGCACGTCCCTGAGAATAACCAGAGGATCTTTATTTTAGCCTCCTCCACTGACTGCCCCGTATAACCGGCCTTAAGTCGCTTGGCTACTTTTCCATTTCATCACTGCTACAACGTGCCTCGATCACCTTCTAATCTTTCCCCTTCCTGACTTTTTCTACTTAATCTTAAAACTACTTAAAACTTATCTTAACCTACTTAAAACTTATCTTAACCCACTTTATTTTGCATCCACTGCAACTCTAATTTTTTCGATGACTTCACTGCTCGTATCCTTTGCATTTCCATAATTTACTATAAAGGAGTGCATTGGTGATATATTGTTTTTTATCTTAGGTACAGTTGGTTCCAAAGACTGTCTTTTTGTCTCTGCTACTGGCATAGAGGATTAGTTCCCCTCTGTGACTTTCACCTTTTCGTAAAGTCGTTGTGTTTCTAATGACACTCTAATAGATATTTACTGTACTCCTCCATTTTCTGGATTAGTACCTTTTTAGTTTTTGCATATTCGCGGTTTTTTATTTTCTAGTGTATTTGTTCCATTTCTTTCTTCTATTCCTTTAGTAATTTGTTGTGTATTTGGTGGTATATTTCATATTCATGTATTTGGTTTTTCCAAGTACAATTATGTCAAGTCAAAGTTCTTTACTGGGGCAGACATAGTTTTACGTTTGACAGGCTGATTGGTAAACAGTCTTAGAGGTTGTTCCACGACGCGTATCCAGCTCGCCAATGCTTCTCTCACATGAATTTTTTTTTAAATTCTATTTTTTTCTTTTCTTTCATCGTCGAGCTATCCATCTATCCTTCTTTCAAAGTTCTCTGAAGATGCTGCAGACTTAATGTGGGGCTTAAACATTTTTATGGTTGCCCAAGGGCTTTGTCAATACAATAAATAAAATACTTAATAAATCGTTAGGCGTCCAATAGGACTATTATAATAACCTAAACTACTGAAATGTCATATAAAATGTCAGATGTTTTTGTATAATAATATACTAGATATAAAGCAATTGGGGCTGCCGAGTCTAAAATGTTTGTAAATAGTAACTTAAACTACTTAACTTAAGTAAAACGACTAAAATAAAATAAAAATTTAAACCTGATCTGCAACGTTCAGAATTTACTTAAATAATAAAATAAATATAAATATCTTCACGCAATTCCTAATACAGGGATAGACAGAGGTCTAGTCTAGGCAATTAAGTCCCTTCGACCCACCTTCCACCGAAGATATTTTGGGACAACGTGACGGGTGGTGCGCCCGTCGCCGTCTTTGTATCCAAGCCAACGATATAAAAAGAATTTACTTAGGTAAGAAAAGGGGAGGGCGGAGGAGGGGGGATTTATCGCTAATTTCGAGGGAGGGTTATACAAAGGAGCCGCCTCTTTAAAAAATAACCCCAATCTCAAGGTCTAGCGTGTCGATGGGATAAATGGCTGTGGAGAAACCCAGTCACTAGCGCTTTGAGGGAAGAGGATTTTCAGAGACCAAACTCTGCTAAAAAAAAGGAACAAAAAATGAACGCAGTACCGAAAAACATAACTACCCAGGGTGGCGAATCCACCCCCGGGCCTAGCTCGGGCTGCCCCATCGTATCTGGGCGGGGCAAAGCACTGCATCCAAGAGACACTAACACGAAAAACGTGTGTTCCCGAACATCTGGGGACAAAAATAAAAAGAAGAAGTGATGCCGGGAGAAGCGTCGATCATAACACGTGACCGTCGTGGGCGGCTTACTCGCCCGAGTACTCCCGTTAGTCTGGCAGGTGAGAGTGATGGAGGGGTATCCGACGTATCCTTTGCGTCGCTAACATCTGCCACTTCATCAAAGGCGGGAAGAAAAAGGAGAGCGGGACCATGTGCGGAGGCCAGGGCTGCTAAAGTTACGGCGATTTCTGCCCCGGCCTCTGATGAGGAAACAAGAACCGAGGAGGAAATATTTGGGTCCTCGATGACGCCAACAAATACTAGATCCAAGTAAAATCTTCCTGATCCTGAGGAACTGGCCAGTAAACTACGTTCTCATGCCTTCTCCGAAGTGGATGAGTACATTGCTGTACAACTACAGGCCATAGAGTCAGTGGCGGATCGGTCTAAGAATTTAAAAGGTGACTTTGTTCGCGGAATTAGACTGGCCGTGCGACACATACAAGCCGCGACTCACGAATTTGCAAAAAGATCTGCTGCGGATGACCTTGTAGAGAGACTGGAGAAAGAGAATGAAGCTTCGTTCACAGCTCTCCAGTCTAAACACTAGAATGTAGCAGCTTACTGAGGAAATCAGTAACCTCCGGAAGAAGTCCCAGGTACCAGCCGGTTCAAATCGGTACAAGAGCCATCAGCTGCGCACAACCTGAGGAAAGAAGAGGAACTGATGGAGCGAATTGGTGCCTTGATCGAGAATAAGCTGGTTGCCTTCGAGGCAAGGTCCCCGATAAGGCACTTACCACTCCCTCGGGCTGCTCTGAAAGCAAAAAAGAATAAATTGCGATGGAATAAACCTTCCTATCCAACAGTGGCGGACCTACCTCCTACGCCGGCGCCAGCGTCGATGCGAAAAATGCAGGAACCTCTCAGAATTGAATGTTGTTGATTGTTGCCCAACGAAAACGGCTGATGTTCGACTGAGGGATCTCGACGATGCGGTCAGTCCTTCGGAGCTTGCTGCAGCGGTCGCAGAAGCTGGCGGATGCTCTATAGAAGAAATTAAAATAGGAGAAATCCGTCGAACACCCACCAGTTTGGTGACATACTGGCTGCGTTGTCCGTTCACAACGGTTTGCAAATTAGCAACTGCTAAGCGGATAAGTGTTGGTTGGGGGTCAGCTCGGGTGGACATTCTGGAGCCTAGGCCTATGCACTGCTTCCGGTGCTTAGAAAAAGGCCATGTTGGTAGTCGATGTCCCAACAAAGTAAACCGAGGTGACCGATGTTACGGCTGCGGAGAGCCTGGTCACAGGGCAAATCAGTGCACAGCCTCGGTACTGAAATGCCCATTGTGCTCAGATTTAAGTCGCCCATCTGACCACAAACTAGGAAAAAGGTGTGGCTCGTCGGCCAAAAAGCTTGGTGCAAGCCAAATAACTCCGGCTTCCGCTTTAACGCCGGCTGCAGATGCAACACTGAATCAGGCGGGCTCAGAAATGAAGGTTGTTGAGAATCCAACTTCCCGCCCCTGAAAGTCCTCCAGGGTAACCTAAACCACTGCCGCAATTCCCAAGATCTGCTTATGCAGACCATTGCGGAGTGGCGGGTTGCCCTAGCAGTAGTAGGGGAGCATTACGTTGTTCCTGATCATCCCCGCTGGTTTGGCGATAACTCGGGCTCCGTAGCCATCTACTGGGGAAGTCGGTCGTGGATCTGTTAAGATATTTCTGTTTCTTCGATAATTAATACTGGGCGGTGATACTTGAGCTTCCTGGTGATTATGGTCGCTTGGGTTTTATGTGGTGCAAACCTGAGTTTGTGTTTTTTCCCCCACTCCACTATGATTTGTAGTGCGTTGTTTATGTCGTGTTCTAACTCTAGTCCATTGTTGTTTTTTGCGATTATCAGTATATCGTCAGCGAAGGCTTGTACATGTACGTTTAGATCTTCCGTTGCATCCAGTAAGGGATCAAATAAAATGTTCCATAGCATGGGGCCGCATGTTGAACCTTGGATGCATCCTTTGTTAGTAGACGAGATTATTGTTTCGTTTGCGTATTTTAATATTATTTCTCTGTCTGATAAATATCTGGTGACGAGTTTTAGCATGGAAGGTTCCACTTGTTTTGCTTTTAGTTCGCAAATGATAGCAGGCCACCATGCATTATCGAATGAGCCCTCGATATCTAGGAACACTAACGTGACAATTTCTTTTTTATCGAGTCCATTTTTTATGAGAGTTCTAGCTTCGTATAACGCATCCTCTGTACTGCGCTGTGGAGTAAATCCATATTGTCTCCGATTTATTTTACCTTCGTTGCCTAGTTGCCATTGCACCCTGTTCGTGAATAACTTTTCAAGACTTTTTCCCAGGACTGGCAATAGGCCAATGGGTCTGTAGGACTTTGGATTTGTGTAGTCCTCTTTATTGGGCTTTGGAATAACTCTGATAGTTGCTTTTTTCCAGCTAATTTGAAAGTGACCCAGTTCGAGGCATTTGTTTAACAAGGTTGTGAGGACTTCTGGTTTGCAATTGTGTGCTTCTCTACAGATGTCTGAAGTAATACCATTTTTTCCAGGTGCTTTCTTCGGGTTCATGTCGTGAAATATAAGATCTATTTCTGTTTTCGTAAAGAGTTGAGTAATTTTAGATGTTTCATTTTTCAGTTCTTCCCTATACTCTGTAGCTTTCTTTCTGATATTTAATTGTTCCTCTGTGTCTGTGTTTGGATCATATGTTGGATAAAATGTTTTAGCAAGAAGCATTGCTGATTCTTTACTGGAGAGGATATCTCCATTGTGGTTCTTTAGTAGTTTGTCCTCTTCTCTGTTTGAGCACACTTTCAGGATGCGGTACGTACGTAGCCAGTTACTCTCCTTTTCTTCCTTTGTACATAATTCTTTCCAACTATTTGTTGCGGCGTTGTCTATACTTTTCTTGTATTCTTCTTTAGCGAGTATATATTGCTCAATGTCAAAGGGTTTCCTCTTCGGGTGCGCATTTCTTATTCTTCATCTGTATCTTATCATTACCGTCTTTTTCTTTGTAATTTCGGAGTTCCACCATTTAGCTGCTTTTGTGACCTGTTTCTTCTCTATCTCTGGAATAGACTTATTACCAGCGGTAAGTATGGTGTCAGTGTATTTGTTTACTACTTTATCTAGCTCTTGTATTGATCTGATATTTTGTATCTTATCTTTGGTTAGTTCTTTTTCAGTTAGTTCTTTCTCCAGTTCGTCTATGAAACATTGCCAATCCGCCTTCCTAGTGTTATACTTTCTAGTGTTGTTTGAAATTTTGTTTTGTGATGTATCTAAGTCTGTGAGTTTGAATAATATTGATTTATGGTTTGATATGGTGCAGAATGTGTCATCTACTCTCCAGTCTCTTATTCTGTGCAGTAATGAAGTTGAGCATGCCGTTATGTCTATTATACTAGAGCACACAGTGCCCATCCTATATGCACTAAAGGTGGGTGACGTTCCTGTGTTTAGCAGTTCAAGGTTGAGTTCGGACATGGTTTTGCAGATTTTATTGCAGATCCTCTTTTGTCGTCCGCCTTACATCCCCACCAGATACTGCTGGCGTTTGCGTCGCCGCCGATGACAATGTCTTCTGTATTCATAGATTTTATAATTATTTTGATCTTGGACAGGTCCTCTTCTATATCGCCTTTTTCGTGTAAGTACATGCTAATGAATCCTATATTTAAATAACCTATTTTTAATTCTACTCCTACAATATCTTCTGTTAACAATTTGGGGTTTATTGTGAACTGTATGTTCGGGTCTGTGATGACGATCGCAGATCTAACCGGTTTATCTTTGTTGGTAGTTACTTTTTGTATGACACGGTATTGTGAACACATTGTTATGTGTGCATTCGCACCAACATAAGGTTCCTTCATTAATATTACTGAGCACCCGTGTAAGGCAGCCTCCCGCAGGCATTCCTGGGTGGCTGCCCGTCCGCGGTCTAAATTGTGTTGTATTATCTTGAGTTCTTTACTGTTTACGTTATCTTTTCTTAAATCTGAAGTTTTGATTATTTCGTTTGATTTTTTAACAATATGAAACAGAGGATCTCGCTATTTTATCCCATTTAACCCATGTGAGGGCATTCTGGACTATACGCCGGGTGGTGAACTAATTCATTTTGAGACTTCTTGCAGTTGCAGCTAATTGGCACTCGACTCCTGTTTAAGCACTCTCTGGTATCATGCTCTTCGGAGCAGTAGCCTCACTGCTGCTTATTTTTGCAGTCTATAGCCCTGTGGTTGAAACCAAGACATTTGTAGCATAGCGTTAGTGGCGACTGATCTATGCAAGGTACAACTTGGTATCCAATGCGTAATCTTTGGTCTTTTAATTGATTCCACATTTGGGAAGTTACCTCAATGATTACATTTGTTAGTTCTTGTATTCTACCTTTCGTTCGGCGTATAACTTTGATTATTTTGTCTTCTTCTTTTATATTTACTAGAAGTTTAGTATTTTGGTTAGTTATTGCTTGGGTGATCTTTATATCACTTAAGTCAGTTGATACACCCATGAGGCGAAGTTGTGGATATTTAATCGGTGGTGTTGAGACAGTTATTTGATTGCATGTGCCTTGAATTACAGTTTTTAAGATTGTTCTGTCTTTGTTAGAGTCGCAGTTTATAACTAATTTTTTATTTTTAATTTTGGTCACCCTATTCACGCAGATGCCTAGTTCAACCAGATCAATATCGCTTTTAATTTGCTTCAGGATGTCATTGCTTGAATAGCGGGGGTCAACCGATTCCAAGACTACAGCGTATCGTGGTTCGGTTGCCGCTTCAGCGTAAGAACGGCGGTGTTCTTTGTGTTTTACCTATAGGTGGTTGGTCGTTTTTATCTCCGTTCTCGTTACTGTTTGATGGTGCGGTTTTTGATTGGTTTATTTTTTGCTGCTTTGTTCGTTGTTGTTGTGTATTACTGTAGGATGAGTGCGTTGATTGGTATACATTTCGTTTATTTAGTCTTTGATATCGGCTATCGCCAGCTCTGTGCCTATGTCTGAATTTTCCTGAAAAGCCATCTTTGTCGTTGTGAAGTCTTTTATCTCTTCCACCTCGTTATTTAGTTTGTTCATTAAGGTTATTAAGGGAGCGATTGTCTTTCGTAATTGGTCTTCATTTTCCTCTTTAGTTATTGGTTCGTTTGTAGGTCGAGTTAGCAGTTCCCGAACGCTAGTTTTTAGGTCCTCAAGGCTGTCGGTGATGCCGTCTTCTCGTGGGAATTCCGTGGGAGTTGGTGTTTGTATTGCTACGTGTTTATTGTGTTCTATTTTTTCTATGTTAATGTGCAAGGCTTTTATAAGTTCTGCTGTTTCTGCTACTTGTTCGTATAATAACTTAAGGTTTACCTTACACTCTGGGGCAGAAATGTTTGTTGTTTCAGTAATTTGTTTAGGTTTCGTGTTGATTTTTGTTAACTCTTGTAAATCTTTTTTGATTTTTTGTATTGATTTAATAGGGTCGTCCATTTCATAGCTTAGCCAGCTACGTATAGCTTCAACGGCCTTAGCTGTGTTTTGTGTAAGCTCGTGTGTTTCTTTGAGGACTTGCTGATGCTGTGCTTGGATTTCAGCGATTTGTTAGGTTAGGTTAGGTTTTTTTCCTTTTATTCTTTTCTGTCTTAAATCTTGGTTTTTTTTTATTGTCGTCGCTGCAGTCGCACATGTCGTCGTTAATATTTTTCAGCTTTTATTTATGATGCGACAAAGAATTTGCATATGTTTAATTCATTCGTATATGTTGCCTTACAATTAGTTCAAGTTTACATTAAGTTACATTATCTATTACTTTAACGTTGTTTATTCTTAGTACAGTTTAATTTTACTTCTACATTAGTTACTACTATACATAAGAAATGCAATATAACCTATTTGTATATATGGATTTTTTTTTAAATTAATTTTCCTCTTTTTTTGTATTTACTTATTTTCTTTATTTTTTTTTTTATTTATTTATTAATTTTTTTTTTATTTTTATTTTATTTTATTTTAATTTTTTTTTTACATTGCTTAGTTTTCTATTATTGCTCATTTTCTTATAGTACAATTAACGTGTAATATGACTTATTTTAATTACAATTATTAATTAATACAAACTTGATACAGTTTATTGATCTTAAACTTTAATCTGTTATTTTGCTGCCATTTTCTTTATTCGTTATTCTTAATAAGGAGAGCGCAAAGTTGAGAAAGATGGGTCGGCAATCGTCATGCTCCATTAGATATGACTATGTTTTCTCGCTGATTGTCATTCCCATGCTGCATTCTCATTCGTATCTTTCTTTACCGAAGCGAGGACATTCACAAATTATATGGATCACGGTTTGTGGGATTTCTTCATCGCAAATGCAACCTGGGGATGACAACAACTTAAACCTATGTAAGTAAGCTCTGTTTCCGCCATGACCAGTGAGCAAATGGGTAACAATGTTTGTCATGGGTATTTTCCTTAAAATTTTATGTGCCGACACAACGTTTGGGAAGAATTTCTTCGTAGTTTCGCTTGTAGTGGAGTCTTCGTATTTTCTCTGCCAGATTAGGAGCGTTTTTTGCCTGATGAGGTGTTTTGCGTACGATAAGGGGACGCAATCGTATGCTGCTTGTTGTTTGCCTTTGATTGCGGCCTGTTTAGCGAGTTCATCTGCCCTTTCGTTACCGTTTATGCCGCTGTGCGCTTTAATCCAGTAGATTTTCAAAGTTGTTCCTTCTCTTGCTTCTATTGTTTGAATTTGTTCGCGGATTTTTGCTGCAATTGGATTGAGGGATTCTGAGTCACATATTGTCATGACGGCTGACCTAGAGTCACTAAATATGTGAACATTTTTATAATTTCGTAATGCAGTGAATTCTAGCGCTTTGAGGATTGCAACCATTTCTGCCTGGAAGACGCTGCAGTAGTTTTCGAGTCTGAACATATTTTTTTTTAATTTCAGAGCTTTTGTGCCATATAGTAACAGCACCCCCTACCTTGTTATCTATCTTGCTGCCATCTGTGTAAATTTTTATCCAATCGCGGTCTATTTGGTCAATGTCAGCTTGGTTATTTATAAGGTTAAATTGTTTCGTAGTTCTTTCTGAGGGGTGAGGTAGTTCAAATGGACTGATCCTGATTTCCAACGGTCTCCCTGGTAGGCTATCTATGGTTTTTCCTCGTTTGATTTTGTATATTTCTGCGTTTTCGCTAACTCGTAATGTTAGTGGAATTATTTGTGCTAGTAGCGTGCTTGAAACCAGCGAGTCAGTTTTATGGCCTTTTGAGATTCTTATTGCGAATATACGGGTGAGTCTGTCAAGGATACGTTCGATGTATTTTTTGTTACTGGCCTCTACCCAGCAGTTGGCAGCGTAGAGTACTGTAGGTTCTACTACTGCCATATATATGGTACGAACTATCTCTGAGTTTAAACCCCATTGGGCTCTAGCTGCTCTTGATACAACTTTATAAATGTTTGTTGCTTTCCGATAGATGTCATCTACATGTGGTTTAAAGTTCATAAATATTTATTTACAGAAAAAATTATGTTAATATTTACAATACTTATTAACTAAAAACTATAATAATCGTAGAGCCCTACTCCTCGTGGCATGGTACCAAGAACGCTGGCTGCATTTCCACGTTGAATGGCTAGACTTAACCGTTGAGCGAGAAAAGAACCAGCCCTCTTGTCACCAGCGGCAACGATAAGTCGCGGATACAATTCCTTTAGAAACTGCATCGCGCGGGGACCCCACGGACCGATTGTCTCTACAGCAAATGGAACGAATATATAGTCTCCTTTCAAAGACTCATATTTACGCCATTTACCCGATTCAGCTGCCTCTGATGCCGCCCCGGCCCTTATCGAAGTACCCTTGATATGAGAGGCCGCTAATGTATCGACGCAAGTTGCGTCCCACACAAGAGCTTTGCCTCTCTCCCAAGGGACTAAAGTCAAGCCGTCGGGTCTCTTACCATCCTCCCTAAATATTCCACAAGGCTCTAAAACCGATGGAATATTTATGGAAACAAGAGCCCTTCGGATGACCTCATTCAAGGAACCGTGACGAGATAGTCTGCCGGCACTTTTTTGGCATGAAAGTCCATGGAGGCCTAACTCGTCGACGTCGCTGCCACAAGGACATCGATGTGGTTGACAAATCGATGCTTCCAATCGTATTCCTACAGCTATGCGTAAATTTTCGTTATCTAGTAATGTACCAAGGTTACTTGATGGTAAAGCATGTATTTAAACCTCTTTTACCTTTAAAAAGCCTACCGTCCGAACAATTTCGACATTGTAGGAATTCCGGTTGAGAGTTGGTAGGAGCGATATTCATAAACTAATTATTATATCTTAAAGTTAAAGTTAAAGTTCTTATCGATAGTTAGACCAAGTACTTTCAGGTGGTCGGTGTATTTAAGCTCTATGCCTTCCATATAAATTTGCGGGCGGTGATATTTAAGTTTCTTTGTTATTATTGTCATTTGAATCGCATCTTGTTTTGTTGTCCCCATTCTTCTGCAATTTTTAGTGTTTCGTTTACCTCTTTTTCTAGCTTTTCTCCGTCCTTGTTTGTTGCTACAATTAAAATGTCATCAATAAAACTCACTCCAGTTTGCTTTCCGTGTGTTGTATTTACGTGTGGTTCTTTTGATGTCCGTGCCGATTGCCTTGCCCAGATCGAGTTCAAACAGAATCGCCGTATTGTCCGATTAGGTGACATTTGCTGAAAGTCTCCAGTTTCCAATCCTACCGAGAAGGTTCGCTTTGCACGTCGTCATATCTACGCAGCTGGAGAATCTTTTTCCACCTCTAACTGTGTCAAAGGTGGGCTCTGACCCCTGGTTTAATATATATAGCTCCATTTCGTCTAATGCTATCTCTATTTCATTGACTCTGCTGTCTGTTACTCTGCTTCCCCAAGAGATGTTCCAGGCGTTTATATCCCCCCCTAACACGACGTTGTCCGTTTGCAAACCCTCAATTGCTTTCCTGATTTTGGCCAAGTATGGTTCTAGGGGCTGATCACCCTCCAGGTACACTGACACTACACCTATCTCCCAGGCTCCAGTCCTCAGCTTAGCAACAGCTATATTTTCAGTAGTGAGGTCCGGGTATAGGGAGACATCAATTGTGTCGTCGAACAGTACAATAGCCGACTTAACTACATTTTCTCCGCTTCCGTGATACTGTACCGCTCGTGTCCCTGAATATTGTTTGAGTTTGCCAATGTTACCGATATAGGGTTCCTGAACCATAGCAAAGGTGATCTTGTGTTTGCCTGCGTACATAATTAATTCCGCTGTTGCTAGTTCACTTCTTTGAAGATTCGCTTGGACAACGCCGTATTTGCCCACTCTAGTCATGTTTTCATTCTCTACTGAGACCACTTTAGCAATAGGCAATTGACGATCTTGCTAGAGCGTCCCATTTTCTCCTGACTGGACAGTCCGCACTAAATGCATTGTGGTCATTTTATCTTGTTTTGATTTCTTGCAGTTTCTACAAGAAGGCAATTCTCCAGAGAGCCACTCAGTACCTCCGCTCTCAGATGCGGACCACCGCAGTGTCTGCACACATCTTCTGTCTCACTGCAAAGCCTTTTACTGTGCCCGTATCCCAGGCACTTGGTGCACTGGATGAGCGGGGATTGATCTACGACTCGTACGCGCTGTAAGTCAACATGTATGAGTTCTTTGTCAATCATACGTTTCCACAACTGTGGTGATACCTTAATCACTACATGGGAAGTTAGTATGTTCCTAGCCTTCTTCCGATACTTTACTTCCATCCTTTGTTCTTTCTCACTTATTCCCTCTAAAATCTGTCTATTTTGTGTTCTAATCGCTTTAATAATATCTCCATCAGTGTTGTAGCTCATTACATCTCTAATCATCACTAATGGATCTTTATTTTTTATTTCCTCGACAATTAGATTAGACCCGTCTTTATTTATTCTTTCTTTTACCTTTTTTAATGCTTCCTGTGTGCTACATCCTAATATTATCCTGCGATCTTTGGCCTTTCTTATTCTATCGACCTGTAATCCTTCATCCTTAGCATTTATTATCTTTCTAATCCTTTCTTAAACTTGGTCCCCAGTATCTTTTTGATCATCTGATGAAATGGCTATTGAATGTGTGGCTACATATCCCAATGGCATTTTGTTACACTTTCCAGCAGTTACATTGGCATATGTTGCTCTTTCCTCACGGGTTCCTTGTTTCTTAAGCAATTTCCCCAAGTTCTCCATCTCTTTTCTATTCTCCTCAAGTAATTTTCCATGTTCCACAATACTTTTTATTAGGTTCACCTCTACATCGTTCCTCTCTCCTTCTGGTTTTTCCAATCTATTCTCAGCCCTACTCCGTTCCTCTAGTTTTTTGTTTCCTCCTCCCATTTTTCTTTGCGCTTCCGCTTCCGTTACTAATTGATATAGTCTATCGATACTCAGTGTTACCTCGGTTTTTATATCCGTTTTCAGATTTCTAGAATTATTTAGGTGGAGTTTTGCCTTGTTTAGACATGCTCTAGCCTCTGCAACTCTGTCCATGGGCTTCTCTATAATTTTTTCGGGTGATTTCCCCATTTTTTCTAGGGAAGCTCTACTTGAGGTTGAAGCAGTTGCTGGTTTTGTGCGGGCCACTGGACATATCTTATTTCCCTTTCCCTGTGAAACAAGCTCCAAATCTTTTGTCCCTGTCTCCCATTCCCCAATACTCCTACGAACGCTCTTCTGCCCTTCTTTTCCTGGAGATGGGCCTGCCGTCTCTACTATGTTTGGAGAGCGTCTCTCCATGTCACTATCTTGCGCTCTTTTAGCGGGGGTTCGTATTCCAAACATAGTCAGGAGAAAAAGTCAATGGTATAAAAGCACAATACAAAAACAAAATAAAAGTTAGGTCCCAGACTAAATGTTATTTCCTATTTGTAGAAATGTAGGAAGCGTCCAGCACCCACCGCGTCACAATTGTCCAGTTGTAATTAAATTTTAATATAATTTCCTCGCTCTATGTAGAGTACCTCACTGCGTTTACCTGGTTAAAACAGTAGTCAGCTTTGGTTCTAAAAATATTTGTAGTAAAAAGTACAAAGTAAAATAAAATAGCAATATTTATATTAATTAAGAGGATATATCCTCACGTCTATTATACCTAGTCTCTACGTAGAGTTCTTAACTTTTAGAAACAAAAGGTAAATATAATGACGAGTTATACATTGAAAACCTGGCGGGAATTGGTGCAGTATTTCCCAAGATACAAGAGGGAGAAATTTTCAAAATGGCGGATCAATAATGGCCGCCTATACCTTATTTTAGGTTTTTAATCTATTTGTAGTATTACGTATATGCGCATATCCAAAACCGCATCCAAATCCGACCAGTATTTACCGAGATATAACGATTTTAAGATTTCCAATATGGCGGAAAAAATGGCGGCCAAATCTAAAAACCTTAATAACTCTTACAGTTTTTGTCGTAGAGATATGCGGTTTAGACGAAAGTTCACAACACCACTTTAGCTAATTATTTCAGTCACTTTTAGATTTCTTTTCACGTCTCTATGTAGAGTCACTTTTTCGTGATAAACAAATGCGTCTCAGTATAACACTAATACAGTCTAAAACCGCAGTTCGATACGACGTCTAGAACACAAGTAATTCAACATACAAAAATTTCAAAATGGCCGCCAATTTAAACAGATACAGTCTATTTTGTTTATTTTTTATCCGATTTTATCCGTCTTTAGGCTCATTTGAAAGGTCTTGACGTCAATATTATGAATTTGTCAAAACTTCTCCACTCAGTGCCCCCTTTACGCTTAATTTTGTCAAAAACCTATTAAATTTTACAAAAATAGTCACACAATCCAAACTTTTCGTTTAAAAAATCTACAAAAATTTATGACTACTTCTTAAAATATATTTTATTCAAAAATATACATTCACAGAAAAAACTATTGATATTAACGGTACCTCGTGTTCACTTAAAAAATTAAAAAATCTCTAACTTACGTTCTATTCATCTAAAAAATCTAATATTTTACAGTATTATAGTAAGGACTAATTATGATAATAACATATAATAAAAAGTATGTGTTATCGATTTAAATTCTAACTTATAATTTTTTTTTAAAATAACAAAATATTTAAAAATCTGTATCTCCTAAACCACTTAACTTATTAATGTTCTGTAACTGGCTCCTCTCTGCTTCAGCTAACAAATGCAGCCTTCAAAATTAGCCGCACGATTCTGGATCTTGGAGCACGTGTCCACGTGGTACTTGTTTTTTTGGGTTTTTCTCAGGCGTTTTACACCGGAAAAATATAGTATATATACACAACTGTAGGTCTCGTGAATACCTTTAAAACCACATAATAAAAAATATGGGTTAAAGCGCTTGATCTCACAGCGTATCACTTTAAAGTTTTATAACCTTTTAAGAATCACTATTTTGGTAATAACTTCTTCAATTATTCACTGATTTTCAAAGACTTCACCACTGGATACCTTGCGTCAAGACGCATCTTTTGGTATACGACACGACTAGTTGCGTAAAAAAAACCCACTTGAACGAATTTCGCTGCTTACGGGGTCACGTACGACGCCAGACTCAGGTTAGGTTAGGTTAGGTTTTTTTTTTTTTTTTCTCCCGTTCATCTACCAAGAGGGATTGCTAACGGTATGGTATACAATACCCTACATGGCATTTTTATTCGCTATGTTACATTGTTTAGCTTAACATTATGATTCTTTCCATTTATAACATATGACACTAGTACTTATTCAAATCGAACATTTCTTTTAATTATCTTCATTTGAGACAGGCTTGATAAAATATAGATTACATATTATTCACATTTAATTATTTTTTTTAAATTCTAGAATTACAATTATACTACACCTTTTGTTTCAATTGTGTAATTTATATCTAATATTATTTGTTAAATTCTTTTAAACTTTTAACTATAGTTACAACATGTTGCATGAAGGTTTTTGTTGTTGTTTCTTTGGTTATGATTTCTAAAATATTATATGGTTCGACTTTTAACATGCTCGATGCCGTTTCATGGTTCAATCTTGTGTTGTTAAACTTTGGACATTCTTTTACTAGGTGGTCTATAGTCTGAGACGTAGAGTTATCACAGGGACAGCGATCGTTATCAGTAATTTTGAATCTTGATAAATATTTTTTATGATACCCGTGATTTGTCAATATCTGTGTTAAGTAGAAGTTTGGTTTTAAGACTTTAGTTACTTGTTGTAGTGCTTCATATGTGGGACAAAGTCGTTTCGTGTGAGTGCAATAGTTGTTGCTCATGTAAAAGTCTTTGGCGGCTTGTTGGCTAGTTTGACGAATTTTAGATTTAGCATAGCTAAGTGGAAATTTAGAATAATCTGGGGCGGAATGTTTGTTTGCTGCAGATTTAGCTGCCACATCGGCTTCTTCATTTCCTTCTACCCCTGTGTGCCTCTTAACCCATATGAAGCCTATAACGTTATTTAATGAAGTAGCTTTAAACACAGAGTATTGAATGTCGTTTACGAGATTATTGCGACTATAGCGGTTGCATAATTCTGTTAAGCCTGACTGACTGTCGGATACTATGACGCTTCTTTTAATATTGTTTTCAAGAGTCCATTTGCAGGCGTTGCTTATAGCTAACAGTTCTGCTTGAAAGACGGAACAAGAGTTGTGGAGTTTCATTTTCTTCGTTATCTTTTTATCTTCTGGTGTGTAAATAACATAAGCTGCCCCAACTTTATCATCGTATTTGCTCCCGTCTGTAAAAATTTTGTAGGTGTCTTCTTGTATTAATTTATTAATTTCATCGGAATCGGAATCACTCTGATAAGTGATTTTAGGTTTATTTGCAGGATGGAGTAGTGTTGAAGGTTTTGCTGGATTGTCGAGTTTTATATCTAGAGGTAAGTATTTAGAAGACCTTGACATTCTTGTGTTTTCCATTTCTGCAACTTCTAAAATTTTTGCGGGTGGTGGTGTTAAATTAGCTAAAGAAATGGAAGCTATTGTACTAACAGTTCGGAATGCGCGGATTATTTTAAAAGCAAAAACTCTTTGTAAGGATAACAGTTTCTTTTAATGCATTCAAATTTTACAGCTTTGTACCAGATACTAGAAGTAAACTAGCAAATCATTGGTTCAATTACTTGTCTGTATATTGTCGTGATATTTTCCGGATGAATTCCCCAAGTAGGCCTGACAAATTGTGTGAGTTTTTGGTAGATTTTCTTGGCTCTTTCTACAACATAAGCTACATACTGAGTAAAGTTAAGTTTGTTATCTATTATGACTCCCAATAGTTTAATTTTATTTATAAAGTTAAGTTTGTGGTTATCCATACTAATGACCACTTTTTCTGCTTTCTTTGTAAAGGCTATGGCTTGGGTTTCTGGGGCCCGAACGACAATTTGACATCCGCTCCCCACTTATTTATAAGTTCCAGTGCGTGGTTGGCTTTATCTTGTAGTGTATCTAGATTTTTGTCATGAACAATGAGTATCACGTCATCAGCAAATGCTTGGACGTGGCAACCCTGTGGAAATTTAGACTCTAGAAGTTCATCCAGAATTAAATTCCAACATGTCGGTCCACAGACAGAACCCTGAATACATCCCCGTGTTAATTTCTTTCTTACAGAACAGTCGGCAAAATCAAGCTGTGCTTTCCTATCTTTAGTATAACTCAGCATAATTTCATATAAGTTTTTAGGACATTTGACATGGTGAAGTCTTTTAAAAATAAGCGGCCACCAGGCGTTGTTAAATGCGGCTTCTATGTCAAGGGATATGGCAATAACATGATTACCGTCTGATTTTGATTTTTCTATAATTTTTATGGCATTTTGTACGGCGTCTACAGTACTGGATTGTTCCTTAAATCCGTATTGTTTATTACTTGTAGATTTGGTAGTCATAATGTGGTGTGTGATTCTCTGTGTTATTAATTTTTCTATTAATTTCCCAAAACATTAATTAATCCTATTGGCCGATATGCTGATGTATTAGTGTGGTTTATTTTATTCGGTTTGGGTATTATTTTAATAGCCGCACTTTTCCATATTTTGGGAAAATACCGGAGTTCCAGACATCGGTTCATTAAGGCAGTTATTGTTTTAGGATATGATTGAGCAAACATGAGGCATATATCCGCTGTAAGATGATCTGAGCCCGGTGACTTATTTGGATTCATTAATTTAAGGCAATCTATCACTTCCTCGGTGGTAAATAATGGATCAGACGTGGTATTTGGGGTAGTTTCCATAAGTATTCGTGCTTTTTGTTGCTGCTCCGTAATATCAGGGTATCATCAGGAAAAATTCGTTTAAGAATAGCTGTGCCGATTCAGCACTACCTGAGGTAAATACGCCATCGCGGGATCTAACAGTCGCTGGTGGCTGGGAAAGTAGTTTGGTTTTGAGTAGCTTATTGGTACCATACATCGTCTTTGCCTAGTTTACTGCAAAATTCCTTAAAGTGAGAGATAGAGGCGTTACTTAGAGCTTCGGTATAGTCTGCTTTTAATTTATTACGTTCCCTATTACAGTCGAAAGGGGCTGGTTTCGTCTTTTCATTTGATGAATAGTATGGTGTTTACGTATCAGCTCTTTTTTCATTGATTCGAGTTGATCATTCCACCAGGGATTTCGCGAAGCATGTCCTGTACGTGGCAGAATTTTATCACAAACCTTTGTATTGCAAACGTCATATTATCAACATATTTATCTAATTCCTCTGTGTTAAGTTTACTAATATCTACATTCGGAAGATTTTTGTTTATTTCTTCCTTAAAATTTTCAGTTATTGAGTCCCATTTACGTGAGTCGTGTTATACCTGAATGTTGATAATTTTTTATTCGCTTTAATGTTACGGTGGTCTATTGTAAAAGTGAATTCTATTGCATTATGGTCAGAAGAAGGACATACTTCCATATTTACGTTCCATCCTGTAATTTGGTTAGCTAAGGAGTTGCTGGTAAGGGTAATGTCAATTATCGATTCCCGGTGTATTCCATGCGTAATTGTCTCGAAGGTTGAAACGTCGGACTTATTACACACTAATAAATCATAGGTATCTATAAAATCAGCTATGATGTTTCCCTTTTATTATTTGATTTCGAATTCCACATGCAATGCCAGCCGTTAAAATCGCCTCCGATTATGTGTCGTGAATTTTCGTGTTATTTTCCAGAAATGATGACAGCAGATTTAATGTATCATATTCGTCTTGCCTTGGTTCTATGTACACACTTGCGAGATATAGTCGTTTACCATTTTTGTTTATTTCAACGATAGCTAAGTTGGAGTTAGAATATTTGGATAGGCCGAGGGTACTGAAAGATTTTTCTTTTAACAAAATACAGGACTTGACAGGGCGGCTTGATGGGAATTCATATGTTGCATAACCATTGATTTTCTTCATATTATTATTATTTCCTAAGTATGGCTCGTTTATATGGGCTATCTACTTTGGCTATTAAAAATACGCTAAGTTCGTGAAGTGCTTTGCTACTTCTCCCTAAAGCTAAAGTGGGCACGACAAGAAAATATCCATCCAATACCTTCCACCGCCAATTCGGTCATTGAAGACATTAAATAGTTTTAAAAATAAATTAAAATCTTTCCTTTTGGCACAACAAATACAATAAACATGAAGGCACAGGGCTGGGTAGGGTCTTCAGGATCAGCCATAGTTATTTGCTTGGGCGTATAGGCGGAGAACAAGATAAAAGTTCAGAACAGATTGTAATATAATCACTTTACTTTGCAAATAATTATTAACGTTACACTCGAATTATTCGAATAATCAATTTACTACAATTAACATAGACACTCTTTAACTTTACACATTAATCACGATCACACAGTAATAATACGATTACACGGAACAAGAGCGATCCGTCGAAAAACGTGGTGCGCTACCGATGGCGGTTACTGATCCTCTACCGCCAACATGGCCGCGCCGACCATCGAGACGACGTTCCGCCAGAAATGACAACTGTCAAATCTAGTTCCGGCGTATTCTGACCGATGATATTTCGAATGCGCCGTCACGGCCGGACTGACTTGCGACCGTCCTCGGGCGCCTATATTTGAGGTCCTGTAACAAACGGGCGAGCATCGATCATCCACATTAATATGACGCTCGTCCTCCTGACAAACTACTTAGTAATCTTTATGATTCATGAGTATAGCAAGCGATTAAATTCCTGTCTCCTGTCGACCACTACCAATGGACCAGACAACCCTATTCTCACCAGCGTACGAACAAGTTGGACCGGACGGGTGTATCCTTTCAACCAACCGCGGACGGTATGGCCCGGATGGCACTGTCCTTACGACCAACGCAAAACAACAGTATGGCCCGGACGGGTGTATCCCTTCAACCAACCGCGGACGGTGTGGCCCGGATGACACTGTCCTTACGACCATCATGATAACTGTAGCGACCATCAACAAAAAGGCATCCTTGTCCTTACCTAATTATCAGACCTGTCTTGCTCAGCATGAATTTGTACTACTTGCTGGAAATCTTCGTGATCATTACTAACGCTAAGCGTGTCTGAATTAGTGTCAGAAACAACTGTCATGGTGTCAGATCCAGCTGTCATGGTGTCAGAACCAGCTGTCATGGTGTCAGATCCAGCAGTCGTGGTGTCAGAGGTTATACTACTCAGTCTGTTAGGACGGCTGATGTCGAGCTCTACGTCATCTGGCGCCGTCTCGGCCTCCTCTTCATTGATTAAATTGTTGCTTATCTCAAGCAAACCTTCATGACCCAGGGGTACTGAACGCAAGTTCTCATGTGCATATTTATAAGTACGATGTGAATTATTAAGGCTTCTGAGTTCATACCGATCGTGCTCTAATACCGCGGTAATGACAAAGGGACCTCTAAATTTTTTTATCTAATTTTGTTTGATTCCGTTCGCTATTTTTAATGAAGACAAAATCTCCTTGTGAGAATCGTTTAATGGCAGCACGACCCCTATTAAAGCGTTCAACTTCTGATGCAGCAGCTCTTATTACATTTTCAGAAGCGTCTTTTCTCACATAATCTAGATCTAATCGGCTTTGATTTTCAGAATTTGTAGGACTAATCATTGATAAACCTAAAGACTGTGCGCGAATTCCAAACATTAGTTCAGTCGGTGTATATTTCGTAACGGTAGATCTGGTACTATTAAGTGCTAGTTGAACATCGCCTAAATGATCACGCCATGCTTTATTGGGGTCGTTCTCGATAATAGTCAGCAGACTTTTAAGTGTACGCATGACTCGTTCGACTTGGCCGTTTGCCCTGCTGGAGCCCGTGGCGATGAAATGTAAGTCAATTTTGTGTTCTACACAAAAGGTTTTAAATTCTGAGCTAATATAACATCGACCCTGATCAGCAATAACACGCTTTGGTGCTCCAAAAGACAAACAGCGTTTTTGATGGCTCGTACCGCACTAGCGGCGTCTACCGAAGACGTGTACTCCAATAAAACATATTTAGTAAACGCGTCAATTATTACCGAACAATATTCCTTCCGGTCACTCTTACCACTAAGCTTCCCAGTAAAATCGATATGAATTGTATGCCATGGAACGGGTTCCTTAGGGATAGGGTGAAGCTGGACGGGTTGAGCTCCTGATGGACCTTTCGAGGCTTTGCAAATTATACAAGAATCAATAAACTTTCTAACACATTTGGCCATGTCAGGGAACCAATACTGCTCATATAATTTGTCCAAAGTTTTATCGCTACCTAGATGCTGTAATTCATTATGGACGTGATTAATCAAAGTCCAAATAAGGAACGAGGAACGATTGGTAGCCATGAAGACATTTTATTTCTAGTGACTTTTCTATAAAGAATGCCGTCTCTAACGTCATAAGTACGACCTACGGTATCAGGAAAGTCATTATTAGAATGTTTCGTTATTAAGTCTTGTATCTCATTGTCACGCTTTTGTTCTACGGAGAGCCAACCTTGATGTAATTCGACAAAGTGAACCACCTTATGTGCAGGTGTTATAGGGCTTTAGGCAAAGATATCTCGCTATTAGTGGGTAAGGGATTTCTAGAAAGATAATCTGCGTGTTCCATTGAACGGCCTTCGCGGTAGACGATTTCAAAATCATATGCCTGTAGTATAGCCCACCAGCGATGTACACGAGGTGTAAGATCCGTTTTGGACTTAGAAGCTTTAAGCGAATTACAGTCCGTAAAAACTTTAAAATTTCTACCATATAGGTAGTGTCGAAAATGTTCTACCGCTCGTACGACTGCGAGTGTTTCCAGCTCATACGAGTGGTAGCGAGATTCTACTCAGACGTGCGTCGGCTGAAATACTCAACAACATGCGGGAAATCATTTTTCTTTTGAATAAGGATCGCTCCATATCCATCAGAACTGGCGTCGCAATGCAGCTCAACAGGCAACTCGGGATCAAAGATTGTTAAAACAGGTTCGGAAGTAAGTGTACGTATTATAACGTTACGGATCTCTTCATGCTTTTCAGTCCATTTGATAGGTCCTTTTAATTTAGTTAACGGATAAAGAGGGCCAACGATATTCGTGAAACTAGGAATAAATTTTCGAAAATAGGATGCTAGACCCAGGAATTGACGGACCTGTGTAGCAGTCTTGGGTTGAGGGGAGTCTGCTAAGGCCTGTATTTTACGAGAATTTGGTCTTACTTTGCCGGATTCAACGGAATAACCTAGGTAATCAATTCTTTGTTTCATAAATTTGCATTTTTTTAAATTCAAAGAAAACCCTGATGCTGATAAAGCTCCCAAAACCTCATCCAACCGTAGTAAACCATCACGAATATTGCCAGCGTAACACAAAACA
Organism: Sericinus montela; assembly: GCA_029286605.1. NCBI lineage: Eukaryota > Metazoa > Arthropoda > Insecta > Lepidoptera > Papilionidae > Sericinus > Sericinus montela. Next base: position 73,300 of record JAGSMR010000167.1, on the reverse strand, counting down.
TCATCCATGTACACCAATGGTTTGCTGCTTAAATTATGCAAGGCTTTAGTGATGCACCTTTGGTATACGGATGGAGCATTTCGTAATCCGAAGGGCATTGCAAGATACTCATATTGCCCCTCAGGTGTTACAAATGCTGTCTTTTCGACTGAACCGGGATGGATGGGGATCTGGTGAAAGCCAGAAGCCATGTCAAGAGATGAAAAATAATGTGCACCACAAAGCCGGTCTATCTGTTCCTCTATGCGAGGCAACGGGTAATGTTCGGGTTGTGTATTTGCGTTTAGTGCGCGAAAGTCTACGCACATTCTATCAGAATTATCTTTTTCTTGACAAGTAGAATGGGGCTAGCAAACGGTGACGAACTCTCGCGGATAACACCTGCATTTAGAAGTTCCTCAACCTTTTCCCTTACGACTTGCATTTCCACTGGGGCCAACCTATAAGGACACCTGCGCACCATCTTATGAGGATCTATCAAAGTAATTTCTAACTCGCCAGTGTTCACGCGCCTACTTGGAATACCGTCTATAAAACTATCAGCGTACTTGTTTAGGAGCGTTATGAGAGATTTTCTATCATCGCCTATAAGATCCGTATCAATCTGGGTAAGATCCGGCCTCACTATACTAGATTCACAGAAATTATTTAAGTTTTTTAAATAAAACTTCAATTTATCACCATCAATCTGTACGCCAACTCCTCTTTCTAAAATGTCCCTACCTATAATCACGGGTTCTAAAATATAACGGTCAGGAACTACGTGGAAAATTACCGATTCCGAAATATCATCAATATTTATAGTGCTTAAAATTTGCATTGTGCACTTAATTTCATCACCCCAATACCAGTTAAATAGACAAGATCATTGCGTACAGTACCCGAGAACTTATCACTAAAACTTTCTTTTAAAAAGAGAGCAGGAAGACCCACTGTCAAATAGAAAAGAAACTTGCTCACCAGATGACGTCTTTAAAATGCCCCTCGACAGTCGTTGCTCACAGATGTTGACCTCTTTCATTGAAACTGTACTGCCACTATTCTTGTCAGGGCAGACCGTTGCTAGGTGACCAGGTTTGCCACAAGAGTAACACGTAGTCTGTCCCCTGTCTAGGGCATGGGCTGACTTCGAAGAAATTTGAAGCGTAGAGGTGTTGGATCCATAATCGTCTCTTCTTTTCCTGCATTCTGCTAGTCGATGACCAGGTAATCCACACCAATGGCATTTGCCAGGAAATCTGGTATTATCATTAAATCGGGCTCGCTTCGTATCAAATTCGTGAGCATCTGGACTTTCGATACGTCGTTTCACTGATAACCCACCAAGAGTTCTAAATAGCTGGGCACGTGTAGTAACAGCATGAGTGTTCAACTCCCGACGTATCAAGCCGTCCTTCTGACTTAACACGGAAATCACAAAGCCGGTGATCACATCTTCCTGCATTTCGGTCTTTGGAATACTTTCTATCATGTTCCACAATCTTAGGGCAGCTTCGAAGCAGTTTTCTTTGAGCCTATTTGAAAACGTAATATCTCGTCAAAGTGGTCTTGAGGCAGCTTCGGCTTAGAGAACTTGGCTATCAAAGTCTGTTTTATAACATCCCATGACAACTTGTCCAAGTTGAGCTTGGTGATACATGTTGCTGCACGCCCCTTCAAGGCACCAGTAAGAGTCATAAGCAAATCAATACCCTCGAGGCACTTATTTTGAACAATTAACTCTGTAACTCGGCACCAACCTTCAATGTCAGCCTCAGGGTCATCGGGGTTAAATGGAATGAGTTGAACGGCACCGACGCTGGAGTTACTCCTGGCAGTCTGCGCTTGCGATGATTCAAATGCTCGTGTAAGAAGCGCTTGCAAACTATTCAGTAACTTAGTTGCATTGTTTTCGTCCGATAACGACTGCCTCTCTTCTCTTTGTTGCTCCGCGTCCATCCCACTTCTGATGAAGGCACAGGGCTGGGTAGGGTCTTCAGGATCAGCCATAGTTATTTGCTTGGGCGTATAGGCGGAGAACAAGATAAAAGTTCAGAACAGATTGTAATATAATCACTTTACTTTGCAAATAATTATTAACGTTACACTCGAATTATTCGAATAATCAATTTACTACAATTAACATAGACACTCTTTAACTTTACACATTAATCACGATCACACAGTAATAATACGATTACACGGAACAAGAGCGATCCGTCGAAAACGTGGTGCGCTACCGATGGCGGTTACTGATCCTCTACCGCCAACATGGCCGCGCCGACCATCGAGACGACGTTCCGCCAGAAATGACAACTGTCAAATCTAGTTCCGGCGTATTCTGACCGATGATATTTCGAATGCGCCGTCAAACATATATACTGCACACGGGAAATACACATTATTTATTTATTTATGTACATATACATATATGTATGTATATGTGTATGTATGTGTATACATGTGTGTGTGTGTATATATGTATATATATGTATATGAATGTGTGTATGTATATGTATATATGTGTGTGTATATATATATATATATATATATATATATATATATATATATATATATATATATATATATATATATATATATATATATATATATATATATATATATATATATATATATATATATATATATATATATATATATATATATATATGTGAAGTTACTCTAAGGTTCCAACTGAAAACCAGCGCTGCAGTCTCTGCAGCATTACGCTGAGTTGGAGTCCTATTTGTTATACCACATGTTAAAATAATCATGTAATTATCTTATAACTTTCTTTTGTAAATGTGTATATCAAATAAATAGTTCTTTCTTTCTTTCTTTAAATTACACTGTATAAATTTAATTTCTTTTTGATTTCACTGAAGTTTGGTGTTACTCTGAATTATTTTTGTATTATTTGTATTATCCATAATCGATTCTTTGAGATATACGTTCTTTCATAGATATGATTCGCGGGCAGGAAGAAGAGGTAGCAGTGTGTTGTGTCTCAAAATTGGTCTGGAATTTGTTGTTGTTCTCTAGACAGTTGTAACATGTAGGGGCTGAATTACTGGCTTTTAGGGCAATCTGTGATTACATGATTCTCTTCAGCGCAATGGGAGCAGGGACGAGCTGTGTTAGGACATTTGCTTTTGATATGTCCGAATTTGAGACAGTTAAAACATTGCAGAAAAGGCGAAAAATCTTCTGCATATATTCGCTGGTGGTCGACGTTTACTTTACCGGTTTCTTTTATTTTACGCCATATAAGCGGATCAACCGAAAACACAGCGTTGTATAATTTTGAGTTTCTGTTTTTCCTCAGGAAACGTAAGCATAAGGCATTTTCCTTGGTGGCGATTGCTTCTCTGAGGTTGTCATTTTGTCGGGTGATGATTTTTTCTAGCTCATCCGACGGGATATCATTGGAGATGCCCTTTAATATAATCATTGGATTTATCTTTCGGGCACGTTCTGCGGTAACTGTAGACGCAGATTTAAGTCTCTCCAGGGTATCATCCCTCTGAGCACAGGTATCGAATTCAACTCTGAGCTTAGTATTTGATACAATCTTCAGTTTTGAGGGAGCATAGTTGGTGTTCTTAAAACAAATGCTTTTTCGCCAAGTTTGAATGATTTCTTCCCTTGAGTTAACTTTATTTGTTGGTGTTACAATAATGGCTGGTTTGGTAGATATTAAGGGGGATGGCGGTTTATCGCGTGGAAGGGTAGAAGTTACACTTGCATAGGATTTTGTTTGTTGCGAAGTATTCGACAGTTTTGATATTTCCTCTTTAATGGTGTTCTGGATAGATTCTTTGATCTCGTTTATGCTAGTTTTATATTCTACTGTGATTTTAGTTTCTCTGATGATTTTTGGATTTCTTTGGCCATCTCGATTACTGCTTTTTATTTTCCGATGTAACGCTTCTTCCAGTTGTAATTGTTGTGGCTATGTTCCTGCCAACTTATGAATGTGTTCTAAACTTTCAAAACTGTAGGCGATGAAGATACTTCGGAATTTGATTCATAGTCGCTTAAAGTAATTTCGTTATTGACAGTATCCATTTTATATAATTTGCAGCGAGTAATTAATAATAATAAGTAACCTAAAACAAAAAGCTTAACGTAAAATTTATGCAACTGACATTATGCTAAAACTGACTAATTAAAATTTAGAATTTATTTTATTTAAATTTAGAATTAACGCCCGGGAATTCGGTCGAAAATCAACGTAAGTGATAAAGTAAGGGTGGGCGGGAGGTCGATTTTTCACTAATCTTTAATTGTTATGTTGCAGATCGAGCCTGGGAATTAAGTTTTGGTGCAAGACGGACAAGATGAGTACAATTTGAAAGAGAAAACGTGAAAATTTGAGAAATTTAAAATTAATGCGAATTACGTAAGTATGGAATACGAAAATTAAATATTTTACAATATTAACAGTGTTGAATAGCCTAAAAGTAATTGAAATTGACTTAACTAACTTATTACTATTATTAGAGATAAAATTTAAAACATATTGTAGTTATAGAACGTGGAAAAAGTTGGGTTGGGTTGGGTTGGGTTGGGTTAGGTTAGGTTGGAGTTGGGTTAGGTTAGGTTAGGTTAGGTTAGGTTAGGTTAGGTTAGGTTAGGTTAGGTTAGGTTAGGTTAGGTTAGGTTAGGTTCCCCACCTTCGGGAGTTTACCTTGTCGTGGTGGTGGGGCTCAGTAACGCAGGCAGTTGCCCAGTGAAGCCAAGAAACTCCCTGGACGGGCTAACGCCCTGTCCTTGGGAGAGCTACCGCCTGCTCTCCAACACCGTTATCCACAGTACCCACTTCAAAGACCCCAGTTATGGCGCTAATGGTGGTACGTCGTGAGTATTGTGGACCGGGGTGGGCTTGCCTTAATCGGCCAGCTCGCGAGAAGGAAAACTCATTCAACCCGGGAGAGAACCCGTCATCAACCTGTGGGGCACCTGGCGCACCCTACAGTATTGCTGCTGGGTCATCGGGATGGGCGTTAACCCGGTGGCTCCACTTATCGCCCATACTCGTGGGACAAAAATGGAGAAAACGTGAACAGGGGCGGGGAAATAAAATAAAAATACGTATGTACGCAAAGAAGAAGTGCAGGAGAGTTTAGAAGTAGTAAGGGAGATGTCGTGCCGCAGCACATACTCAACCCTGGGGAAGTGAGGAGTGATACTATGCCGCAGAGAAGTCTCAGAGATCGCGGAGCCAACGAGTCTGACTGTTCGTTGTCATCCGTGACATCCGTGGCATAAGCGGCGTCTGATGCATCACGCCGAAAGAGGAACGTCGTTAGTCCTGGCACAAATGGAGCCAGGCCTAAGGCATCGGCAAAACGCCAAAAGCCGAAAAACGACGACGAGGAGGACTTTCGGGAACCGTTTTTGCCATCCAGCGGCTCGAATAAAAGAAACAATCTGCCACGGCCTGAAGAACTGGCAAGTGAAATGCGGCTCCAACCTACAAGTGCCATTGGTGCTACCATTTTGGAGCAGCTAGAAGCCGTAAAGAAAGTTGCCACCAAGTCGGGAAATCTTAAGGAGGATTCGTTCGTGACCTCAATCTTGCTGTATTGACTGTACAGGCGGCAACATCGGAAATACTTCAGCGCAGTTCTGCAGAATATCTGGAGCAAGAGAACGCTGCACTTCGTAAAAGCTCGCTGATCTGGAAAATAAGGTCGATGTGCTGACAGAGGAACTTGTGGAGCTCCGTTGCCAGAGATCCGGACTCCGCCAAGAGCCGGACCATCTTGAGCAAAGGAAAAGCCAGCTGAGAAATTAGATTCCACCGAGGATTTAATAAGCCAAATCGGGGAGATAATAGCGAATAAGCTGGCGGAACTATTTCTAAGAAGGTTCAGGCTCACAATGTGGTCCTGAACTTGACAGCTACCCAGCACATGAAGGCTGCAACGCAGACGGAGGAAATAAGAAGAAACCGAAAAGAAATAGAAAGGCCGAAGAAAGGCAAAAGAAAGAGACTAATAAGGCAAAAGAAGATGAGATTGAATCTGCGCAGAAGACAACACCTGCTCAAGCAGAGTTGCCTCCAGCGCAACCAATTGTTCAGGTTAGCCCGAAGTCGATGAATAATAGGAAGGAAAAGATTCAGAGACCAGACAAAGCTGTCGGACAGCCTAAGAAAACTAAGCCTCCCAAGGCACCAAAATCTGCGGCCATATCGGTTGTGGTCCCACAAGGAGCGCAAGCGACCTACGCCGAGGTGATGAAGACTGCCAAGGAAAGAATAAGGCTTGAGGAACTAGGAATAACTGAAATAAAGCAGAAGAGAGCAATCAATGGCGGAATCCTGATTGAGGTATCAGGAGAGGATAGCGTTGCCAAACCTGCCTAGCCAAGCGGATGAGGAGACTATGGCTGATATGAAGGTGAATAAAAATAGGCCAATTTTGACGAACGCCGTCAACCTTGGGCACGGTTTGGGTCCGCTGCCCGCTTACAGCTATCCGGAAACTGGCGACAAAGGGACGCCTTAAAGTCGGTTGGGTATCGGCGAAGGTGGAGATTCTGGCTGCTCGCCCTTTGCAGTGTTTCCGTTGCCTGGAGATCGGCCATGCACGCCACCAATGCACAAGCACTGTTGATAGAAGTGCATTGTGCTACGTCTGTGGAGAACCCGATCACATAGCTAGCAACTGCACGGCTCCGGCACCTAAATGTAGTGTCTGCTCGGGTCGTGGTTTACCAGCCGATCACAGGATGGGAGGCAAGCGCTGTTCACTCTCACACAAGGGGACAGGAATAAGAACTGGCGGAACCAAGGAAGCTTCCAGGCTTTCCAGGAAGGACGATGGCCGCGCAAAAGCTGATGCTAATGTGCAGGGCCCTCGTCCGACAAAGGAAATGGAAAAGGGAACTGTATGAACCCTCCTACATTTAAAATGCTGCAGACCAATCTCAATCATTGCCGCGGGGCACAGGATCTTTTCCTGCAGACCCTCGCAGAGCAGCAGATTGCCTTAGCGGTCGTGTCGGAGCCGTATAGTACCCCAATGCATCCGCGATGGTTTGGGGACAATGGCAACCTCGTCGCAATATATTGGGGAGGTGGAGAGGGATCCGCCATGTCGTAGACTGACGGAGAAGCCTGGGATTGTCGCTGTTGAGTGGGGCCCTTGGCAGTCGTGGGCACTTACATCTCGCCAAACTGCAGCCTCGCTACTTACGAGAGACACCTGGACCGACTCGGTGACTGCATCAACGGCTGCCTTCCCCGTCCTGTCCTTGTCTTGGGGGATTTCAATGCTCGCTCAAGAGCTTGGAATGACACCCTGGACTGTGATAGGGCGGAGACGGTTCTGGAATGGGTAGGTGGTCTTGACCTCAGGCTACTAAACCGAGGTGTGGTCAAGACTTGCGTGAGACAGCAGGAGAGTCGATCGTTGATCTCTCGTGGGCGACTTTTCCTGCTGAACAAATGGTTTCGGGCTGGCGAGTAGCTGAAGAGATAGTCACACTATCTGACCACCGGCACATTATATTTAATGTGCACCTCTACCCCACCCAGGGAACAGGCACGGATGAAGGGTGTCTCTCGAGACGCTGGGCGCTAAGTCAGCTCGGTAGGGACCTGCTGCTCGCTGCTGCACACGTGGTAGACTGGCCTGATGGCCCCGACTACTCGAACCGGTACGCGCAATTGGACTCCCAAGAACAGACGCAGAAGTTCATAAACGACATGGTGCTTATCTGTGACACCGGGATGCCTCGAGCCAAACCGCCAAAAAGAAATCTGTCTATTGGTGGTCAGCGGAGATCGCACAGCTACGTGCAGCCTGTCTGAAATCTCGACGTCAGTACACCCGAGCTCGAAGACGTAGAGGAGCCACTCGAGAGGAAAGATCAGTTACACGCTGAATATAGGAGAACAACTAAAGCCTTTCAGGTTGCAATAGCTGATGCTAAGACCCGATCATTCAACGAACTCCTTGAAGGACTCGACGCAGATCCCTGGGGACGTCCGTATAAAAGGTTCTTGGTAAATTACGTCCGTGGGTCCCGCCACTGACGGCAACCATGGACACTGAATTCGTAGACAGGGTAGTAAACACTCTCTTCCCTAACAATGAGAACCAAATTGTGACTGAGACCCTGGAAGAGCGAATCACGTGGTCGGATGACTTAGCCGTATCAGAGGCAGAACTAAAGTGGGCTGTGAACGTCTAGAGGCGCGTAACACCGCTCCAGGTCCTGACGGAATACCAGGGCGAGCCCTAGTGCTCGCACTAAGTATATTGTCGAACAGGTTCCGCCACCTGCTCAATCATTGTCTGCGAACCGGCTGCTTTCCATCCATATGGAAACAAGCACGGCTTGTCTTACTAAGGAAGGCAGGAGACCAGATGATCAGCCGTCAGCCTACCGGCCAATTTGTCTGCTGGACGAAGCCGGCAAGCTTCTAGAGCGAATTATCGGTCGTATTGGTGAACACCTCGCAAGCGATGGCCCGGACCTCTCTGACTGCCAGTTCGGATTTAGGGAGCAACGCTCAACTGTGGATGCAATTCTCCGCGTTCGCAGTATAACAGAAAATGCGGTGTCCCAGGGAGGGGTGGTATTGGCGGTGTCCTTGGACATAGTCAACGCCTTTAACTCCCTGCCTTTGGCGGCTATCAAGAACGCTCTGGAATATCACAGAGTACCATACTACCTGCGGAGTATTGTAAACTCGTACCTATCGACTCGAGGAATTCTTCTTTCCAAGCCGCAACGGTGAAGTGCGAGCCAAGGAGTCGTTTGCGGGTCCCGCAGGGGTCAGTGCTAGGGCCGCTTCTGTGGAATCTCGCATATGATACAGTCCTGCGGACGGATTTGCCCAGCGGTGTCAGTGTGGTGTGCTATGCAGATGATACTTTGCTGCTGGCGGAAGAAAGTACTCCAGAAAGGGCTGCGAGATTGGCTGAACTGGGTATTGCACTCATAGTTTCAAAAATAAGAGGATTGGTCTGCAAGTAGCACCTCATAAGACTGAGGCGCTCTGGTTCTATGATGGGCAGGAGCCGCAAAATACATTCGTGCGAGTTGGCGATACACAAGTACAAGTGGGAAGACACATGAAATATCTGGATGGAAGATGGCACTTTGAAGAGCACTTCAAACGCCTAGTCCCCGGATCCACAAGGTAACGGGGCAATGTAAAGACTGCTGCCCAATCTAGGGGACCCGGGAAGAGGTACGCCGCCTCTACGCAGGTGTCGTAAGGTCCATAGCTCTCTACGGTGCTCCTGTGTGGTCTCATAGACTGTCAGGGGCGCGTAGACGTGCTGCGATGCTAAATGCGACGCAGCGCCTAATAGCAATTAGGATCGCACGAGGTTACCGGACAATATCGTACGAAGCGGCAACTGTCTTGGCGAGATTCCTCCCTGGACATCCTGGCAGATATGGAAGCAACTGTTTATCAACAAATCCGCGACCTACGCCAGAGGTGTTACCTCCCTTCGCTGATCTCGTAAACAACTCGAAATATTTATTTCCGAGTTGTTTACGAGACTACGAAGAAGGCCCACTGAGACGCCGAAAATAAGTGGTACGAGCAGTTACTACTGCCACATAACGCGTCTCAGCGCGTAGTGGGGGCGATCCCGCCTAGTTTTCGAGCTTGGCTGGACAGGAAAAGCCGGGTCACGTATAGACTGACGCAGGTACTCACCGGACATGGCTGCTTCGGTGAGTACCTGAACAGAATTGACGGGAGCAAACGGCGCAGTGCCATCACTGTGGGCATAACCGGGACGACGCGCAGCACACACTCGAACACTGTCCAGCTTGGGCGGACGAGCGGCGTATCCTGGCATCCGTGATTGGGGCAGACCTCTCCTTAAAAGCCGTTATCGCGGCGATGCTGGAAGGAAACCCGCATGGGAAGCCATGGTCACCTTTGCGAGACAGTGATGACGCAAAAGGAGGCCGCGTAGCGGGAACGAGAATGCGCGAACCCCGCTCGAGGGCGAGGACGACGACGTAGCCGTCGTGTGGTCGCTACGTGAGCCCCCTCTATTTCTTCCTGAAATATGAGGAGGCGCCGGGAGCCGCTGGTCAGGAGAAGTAGGGGTTTCAACTGGCCTAAAACATCTAACGGCGGACCCGGGAAGTCAGTGGTGAATGGTGGTCGTGCACCACTAAAGTGTGTGAGATGGCCCGGTCCTGTAAGGACCAGAGACGGGCAGAAATGCGAGGCGCTAGGAAAGTTCTGGTTGTGTTCCTTTGGAGATCCCAGGGCTTTCCGACGAGCGCTGAGGAGGGCCACTGAGGGGTTTTAGTTGGTAAGAATCAACATAACCCAGCTTCACCTTCGACAAAAAAAAAAAAAAAAAGGTTAGGTTAGTTAGGTTAGGTTAGGTTAGTTAGGTTAGGTTAGGTTAGGTTAGTTAGGTTAGGTTAGGTTAGTTAGGTTAGGTTAGGTTAGTTAGGTTAGGTTAGGTTAGGTTTTTTTTTTTTTTTTTTTGTGTTCACCGCTAAGGTGTCCTCCAACACAAGTCGGAGACTTTACTCAGCTGTGTACGGACGTTTACATTTTTTTTTTTTTTCACTGTCCTTGCTCTGTTGGATGGTAAGTAGATGATAATGGTATCAACAATTACCTGTGTTTATGTTTTTATTCTGTTTATGTGCGTTGTCTGTATTATTATTACTTTTTTTTTTTTTTTCTTATTTAACTTACATAATTAAAATGCTTATGGTCTAGTATTTACATATTGAGTTCTATTAGCTAATTATATCAACTTTGGTTAGTATATTCCGAATATATACACAGTATATATTATTATATACTTATTACTTAGTCTTATTTCTTTTAATGACATCTTTTGCTTTATGTAGCACAATACTCTATGAACTTATTTCTATTTATCTTAGACTCTAACAAAATAGGCAAATTTTCTTTACATATTTTAGTATCTAAGTCTATCTCTAATGATATTTTTTTCGCACAATACTTAGGACATTCTAATAATAAATGTTCTACAGTTTCTTCTATTCCAGACTCACAAGCACATTCTGGAGAGTTTTTACATTTAAATCTGTATAAATAACTTGAAAACCCTCCGTGACCAGTGAGCACTTGCACTGTTACAAAATTCAGTTTGAGCTTCTGCAACAATCTATACGCTAGCCTAGCATCCGGAAAAACATTTTGGTAACAGCTGCGGTACTACCCAGTTTATAGCGCTCATTCCATTTTTCTATGGTGTCTAACCTGATCTGTCGCTTAATAAATGAAATAGGACATTTATCATAGTCTGGTGCGGTCTTTCTGTAGAGAGCGGCTTGTTTAGCCAGTTCATCTGCTCTCTCGTTACCCAGCACCCCTACGTGTGCTCTAATCCAGAAGAGACGAATAGTTTTGCCCTGGTCTCTAATGGACATTAGATTAAGTCTAATGGCCATTACTAATGGATGATAAGAGTCCCGATTTCGAATAAGCTCCAGAGCTGATCTTGAGTCATTAAATACGTTGGTTACAGTATAATTGTGTTCCAGTACTATCTTTGTTGCCTGGAAGATAGCGTACATTTCAGCCTGAAAAACGGTGCAGAACGGTTCGAGTTTGAATTTCTTGGTTTTTATCTCAGCATCATTATACCAACACGATAATGCTGCTCCGACTTTACCCTCAATTCTGCTGCCGTCCGTGTAGATCTGCATTCCTATTATGTTATGCTCTTCTAGAGTTCCAGTCGCTGTGTCTTCCAGGCATTCAAAACTTATTTCAATTTCCCTTGCCGGATGAGGTGACTTCAGAAAACATACTCTTTCCTCTAACTCCCTAAAACCAATCTCCTCCTGGGGTTTACCTCTCTTCGCTTCATAAAGACAGGCTGCTTCCTTGAGTCGAAGATCAAGAGGAAGCAGTCCCGCCAGGACAAGAGCAGCATTTAGGGAGACTGTTCGGTATGTTTTGCATATTTTTACGCAAAACCTCTCTGGATCACATTTAGTTGCTTCTGGATGCTTATCTTTTCCGCCGCTTTGGCCCATCCACTTGCTGCGTATAAGATAATTGGTTCTAATACTGCCTCGTATATCGTCCTGATAACCTCCGGATTCAGTCCCATTCAAGTTTAGCTGTACATGCAAGCTGTTTGTAGATATTAGCCGCTTTCCGACACACCATTTGCGCATGTTTTGGAAGGTCAGCTTTTGATCAATTATCAATCCAAGTATTTTAATATCTTCTACCAGCTTTATGTCGGTTCCTCCCATGTGCAAGTGCGGAATATCGTATTTAAGTTTTTTGGTGATGATCATGGCGTGTGTCTTCTGTGGCGCGAACTTAAGCTTATTTTTCAGTCCCCAATGGAACACATAATTAAGAGCTGCATTGGCTTTCTTGTATGATTGAGGTTACTTTTCCAGAAAATATCAAGACGATATCGTCGGCAAAAGCTTGGCAGTACACACCCAACTTCTCAAACCATCCAACAAAGGGTCCAGTAAAAGATTCCAATATGTGGGTCCTCCGATAGAACCCTGTACACAGCCCTTCGTCATTATTTTTGTGTAAGTAGCACCCGCGTATCCCACACAGACCCTCCTATCTTCTAAATAACTTTTTACCAAACTTTGCAGGTTTTGCGGACAGCGTTTCTCTGACAGCCTGCAGCGAATTGCTGGCCACCAGGCGCTGTCGAACGCGCCTTCTATATCGAGAGATACCACAATATTAATATATTTCTTTTGTAAATTTTGTTTGACGTGTTGTAAAAGATCATACAATGAGTCCTCAGTACTACGTTGAGGAACGAACCCATGCTGTCTGGGATTAGCTTGCGGTAGAATATGCCATCTGATTCTACGTATCAAAAGTTTTCTAAGTTTCCTAGCACACAATGCGTCCTATAGGTCTGAAGGATTTAGGGGTTGTGTAATTTTCTTTACCTGGTTTCCTTAGGATTATAACTCTAGCTTCTTTCCATGGTTTCGGGAAGAGAGACAGGTCGAGGCATTTATTTGCGATACTTAAAAAAGCCTCTCGGTTCTGGGATATCGCCGCAGCACATATATCAGCCGTGAAACCGTCTGGGCCGGGCGCCTTTTTTGGCCTAAAGCTATTGACCACATAATTTAACTCGGCAATTGTGAATGGAGGATCTAAATTATCTGATGATTTTGATAATGTTAGTTAGTTCGCCTTATTTCTTGTTTCCTTGTGGTCTGTGTCATCATCTTCTTCTTTGTCATCTAAGAGAATCGATTCAACACTTTACCGATTCCTCCGCGCTCAATGCTAGGTCGTTTCTAAAAGTGTCTGATCTTCGTGTTTCCGAGCGGTTTTAGCAATAACTCTATAGATACCGTCCCATATGCTCTCTCGGTCTTGTTTCGAGCAAAAGTTTTTCCAACTCTCGGTCTGGGCTTTCTTTGCTTCCACTTCATATCTCTCTTTGGCTGCCAGGAACTCTTTAACTACCCACTGTCTACGACTGGGAGCAGCGCATTGTATTCTCCTTTTCTTGGTATTCACTTCCTTTTTCATTTTTTCTAGGTCTTCATTCCACCACGCTATTCTAATTTTCGTCTTAGTTTTAATTAAAGGAATACATTTCTCACATGCTTTTTTAATACTCTCTATATACTGGTCTACCACCTTTTCAAAAGTTAATTTGTCTTCGATACTATCTATAGTACTTTTTTCCAATTTTTTATCTTTTAGCTGATTTTTGAATTCTTCGCTAAATGCTAACCAGTTGGCCTTTTTAGTGTTATAAATTTTTGTTGAACTTTTTTGCTTATACGTTGGTTTTTTAAGTTTAATATTGTATAATATTGCGTTGTGGTCTGAGCTAGTCATTTCTTTGTCCATCTCCAGTCATTGACGAACCCAAGTAATTCCATTGAACATGCAGTTATGTCAACATGACTTTTATACTGTTTACCTCCTCTTATCGTATCAAATGTGGTTCCATTGCCGGCATTTCAGGATAATAGGTCAACCTCCTCTAAAGTTCCTGATAAAGCTTCCCTCTGTAATCCTCTTTGACACTTCCCCACCATGTACTCCAGGCATTTGCATCTCCGCCGAGCAATATTTTACTTGTTCCTATCTCTCCTAAAATTGTTTTTATTGTATCTAGGTAAGGTTCTATCGGCAGATAGTCACTCAAGTATATTGATATGACTCCCAGGGTCCACTCATTAGTTTTTAACATAGCAACTGCTATATTTTCCGTGGTCAATGTAGGCCTTTCGATAATGTCCACATCTTCGTCAAAGACTATAATTGCTGCCTTGATTGGCTTTGTCTATTTCTATTACACTGGATTACTCTAGTTCAGCTTGTACCTTAAGGTCTCCTGGGCGCCGACATATGGTTCTTGTACTAATGAAAAGGAAACCCCTTTTTGATGGCTTCATTCAGTTAGGTTAGGTTGGAGTTAGGTTAGGTTGGGATTGGGTTAGGTTAGGTTGGGTTAGGTTAGGTTGGGTTGGAGTTGGGTTGGGTTAGGTTAGGTTAGGTTTTTTTTTTTTTTTTTTTGTTACTCTTGTACTGACATAGGAGATCAGGGCCTTTCTCATTCTTTTATTGTGTATTTTTCCAAGTGTTTATTTTTCTATACTAATCCAATTATTATGGTTTATATTCTATGCTCTATATTATCTAACTTCTATACTTATATGTGTTCTTATTATATACACGTTAGTCTACGTAGTTTTCTCCTATGATGCTTGTACTGTGCATTTATATTTACATTTTAACGTTGGAACTTGTATCATATACTTTTGTATATGTTACAGTTTTACTATTATTTGCCTTTTACTTATTTTTATTTACAACTTTGTTGCTACATACTTACAGTATTTTATAAACCTATTTCTAATTTTCTTATCTCTTATTATATGTGCAATACTGTCTTTACTTATTTTCGTCTCAATTTCACTTTCTACCTCATTTCTTACTTTACTATATATAGGACACTCAGTGATAAGGTGGATTATATCCTCATTCCTCTCTTGATCACAGACACACGACAGGCTCTCTTTACACTTAAAACGATGCAAATATTCAGAGAACCCGCCATGGCCTGTCATCACCTGTATTGCCATTGGGTCTAAGTTCAGTTTTCTTACAATTGAGTAAGCTTCACCAGCATCCGGAAAGAATATTTTAGTAGTCGTTGCCAATATCACCCTCAGCGCGTCTCCTCGTTGATCGTTTCCTCGCGGATTTGGCTCTTAACGAAGGAAACTGGGCATTTGTAGTTAGGCCGTCTTTTAATTTTGAGTGCTGCCTCCTTTGCTAATTGGTCTGCTCTCTCGTTTCCTTCCATCCCAGCGTGAGCTTTTACCCAGTAAAGTGTAACAGATTTACCCTGTCTTTTAATTTTCTTTATATTTTCTACAATATTTAGCGCTAATGGATGGAAGGAATCACCTTGGATTGTTGTCTGAAGAGCAGACTTGGAGTCGCAATATATATTGCAACTTTGTGCAGAGTCTTTGAGCGCGAATTTAGTAGCTTCAAGCAAAGCCAGAAGTTCCGCCTGGTAAACAGTGCAAAAATGTCCCAATTTTAGTTTGCGGGTACTGATCTCAGAGGCATCTTTCCAAACTGACAGAGCCGCGCCAACTTTCCTTCAATTTTACTTCCATCAGTAAAGATTTTATTCCGTATTGTTCTGTCGGTTAATTTCTGCACTATTCCCCAGACAGAGAAATTCCAGCTCCACCTGATCCGCAGGATGTGATGTCTCCTCATACGGTACTCTTCTCTCCTGGCTCTCTGTCCCCTACTACCTGCTGTGAAAACCTTTCTTTATTTTCATAGAGCAGTGGCTGCTTCC
>JAGSMR010000167.1:0-52500 GCA_029286605.1 Sericinus montela | reverse complement strand
GCCAGGCCAGCTGTGCCAGGCCAGGCCAGCTGTGCCAGGCCAGGCCAGGCTGCGCCAGGCCAGGCCAGCTGTGCCAGGCCAGGCCAGCTGTGCCAGGCCAGGCCAGGCCAGCTGTGCCAGGCCAGGCTCAGGCCAGGCCAGCTGTGCCAGGCCAGCTGCGCTGTGCCAGGCCAGCTGCGCTGTGCCAGGCCAGCTGCGCTGTGCCAGGCCAGGCTGTGCCAGGCCAGCTGCGCTGTGCCAGGCCAGGCCGTGCCAGGCCAGCTGCGCTGTGCCAGGCCAGGCCAGCTGTGCCAGGCCAGCTGTGCCAGGCCAGGCTGTGCTGTGCCAGGCCAGCTGCGCTGTGCCAGGCCAGCTGTGCCAGGCCAGGCCAGCTGTGCCAGGCCAGCTGCGCTGTGCCAGGCCAGGCTGTGCCAGGCCAGCTGTGCCAGGCCAGGCTGTGCCAGGCCAGGCCAGGTCAGGCCAGGCCAGCTGTGCCAGGCCAGCTGCGCTGTGCCAGGCCAGGCCGTGCCAGGCCAGGCCAGGCTGTGCCAGGCCAGGCTGTGCCAGGCCAGGCCAGGCTCAGGCCAGGCCAGCTGTGCCAGGCCAGGCTGTGCCAGGCCAGGCCACAGGCCAGGCCAGCTGTGCCAGGCCAGGCCAGCTGTGCCAGGCCAGGCTGTGCCAGGCCAGGCTCAGGCCAGGCCAGCTGTGCCAGGCCAGCTGTGCCAGGCCAGCTGCGCCAGGCCAGCCAGGCCAGGCCGTGCCAGGCCAGGCCAGCTGTGCCAGGCCAGCCAGGCCAGCTGTGCCAGGCCAGGCCAGCTGTGCCAGGCCAGGCCGTGCCAGGCCAGGCTGTGCCAGGCCAGGCCACAGGCCAGGCCAGGTCAGGCCAGGCCAGGTCAGGCCAGGCCAGGTCAGGCCAGGCCAGGCCAGCTGTGCCAGGCCAGGCTGTGCCAGGCCAGGCTGCGCTGTGCCAGGCCAGCTGTGCCAGGCCAGGCTGCGCTGTGCCAGGCCAGCTGCGCCAGGCCAGGCCAGGCCAGCTGTGCCAGGCCAGGCTGCGCCAGGCCAGGCCGTGCCAGGCCAGGCCAGCTGTGCCAGGCCAGGCCGTGCCAGGCCAGGCTGCGCTGTGCCAGGCCAGGCCGTGCCAGGCCAGGCCGTGCCAGGCCAGGCTGCGCTGTGCCAGGCCAGGCTGTGCCAGGCCAGCCAGCCAGGCCAGCTGTGCCAGGCCAGGCCAGGCCAGGCTGTGCCAGGCCAGGCTGTGCCAGGCCAGGCTGTGCCAGGCCAGGCTGTGCCAGGCCAGGCTCAGGCCAGGCCAGGCTGCGCTGTGCCAGGCCAGCTGTGCCAGGCCAGGCTGCGCTGTGCCAGGCCAGCTGTGCCAGGCCAGGCTGTGCCAGGCCAGGCTCAGGCCAGGCCAGGTCAGGCCAGGCCAGCTGTGCCAGGCCAGCTGTGCCAGGCCAGCTGTGCCAGGCCAGGCTGCGCTGTGCCAGGCCAGGCCGTGCCAGGCCAGGCTGTGCCAGGCCAGGCCGTGCCAGGCCAGGCTGCGCTGTGCCAGGCCAGGCTGTGCCAGGCCAGGCTGCGCTGTGCCAGGCCAGGCTGCGCTGTGCCAGGCCAGGCTGCGCTGTGCCAGGCCAGGCTGTGCCAGGCCAGGCTGTGCCAGGCCAGGCTGCGCTGTGCCAGGCCAGGCTGTGCCAGGCCAGGCTCAGGCCAGGCCAGCTGTGCCAGGCCAGGCTCAGGCCAGGCCAGGTCAGGCCAGGCCAGCTGTGCCAGGCCAGGCCGTGTCAGGCCAGGCCAGTTGTGCCAGGCCAGCCAGCTGCGCTGCGCTGCGCCAGGCCAGCTGTGTCAGGCCAGGCCAGCCAGGTCAGGCCAGGCCAGCTTGCGCCAGGCCAGGCTGGTGCTGTGCCAGGCCAGGCTGTGCTGTGCTGTGCCAGGCTGGTGCTGTGCTGTGCTGTGCTGTGCTGTGCTGTGCTGTGCTGTGCCAGCCAGGCCAGCTGTGCTGTGCTGTGCCAGGCCAGGCTTCAGGCCAGGCCAGTTGTGCCAGGCCAGCTGTGTCAGGCCAGGCTGTGCTGTGCTGTGCTGTGCTGTGCCAGGCTGGTGCTGTGCTGTGCTGTGCTGTGCCAGGCCAGGCTTCAGGCCAGGCCAGGCCGTGTCAGGCCAGGCCAGCTTGCGCCAGGCCAGGCCGTGGCCAGGCCAGGCCAGGCCAGGCCAGGCCAGGCCAGGCCAGGCCAGGCTGTGTCAGGCCAGGCCAGGCCAGGCCAGGCCAGGCCAGGCCAGGCCAGGCCAGGCCAGGCCAGCCAGGCCAGGCCAGTCAGGCCAGGCCAGGCCAGGCCAGGCCAGGCCAGGCCAGTCAGGCCAGCCAGGCCAGCTGTGTCAGGCCAGGCCAGGCCAGGCCAGGCCAGGCCAGGCCAGGCCAGGCCAGGCCAGCCAGGCCAGGCCAGGCCAGGCCAGGCCAGGCCAGGCCAGGCCAGGCCAGGCCAGGCCAGGCCAGGCCAGGCCAGGCCAGGCCAGGCCAGGCCAGGCCAGGCCAGCCAGGCCAGGCCAGGCCAGCCGTGTCAGCCAGGCCAGGCCAGGCCAGCTGGTGCCAGGCCAGGCTTCAGGCCAGGCCAGGCCAGGCCAGGCCAGGCCAGCTGTGCCAGGCCAGCCAGGCCAGGCCAGGCCAGGCCAGGCCAGCCAGGCCAGGCCAGGCCAGGCCAGGCCAGGCCAGGCCAGGCCAGCCAGCCAGCCAGGCCAGGCCAGCCAGGCCAGGCCAGGCCGTGGCCAGGCCAGGCCAGCCAGCCAGGCCAGCCAGGCCAGGCTGTGCCAGGCCAGGCCAGGCCAGGCCAGGCCAGGCCAGGCCAGGCCAGGCCAGGCCAGGCCAGGCCAGGCCGTGCCAGGCCAGCTGGTGCTGCGCTGTGCTGCGCCAGGCCAGGCTGTGCTGCGCTGTGTCAGGCCAGGCCAGGCCAGGCCGTGCCAGCCAGGCCAGGGCCAGGCCAGGCCAGGCCAGGCCAGGCCAGGCCAGGCCAGGCCAGGCCAGGCCGGTGTCAGGCCAGGCCAGCCAGGCCAGCCGCCAGGCCAGGCCAGGCCAGGCCAGCTCAGGCCAGGCCAGCTTGCGCCAGGCCAGCCAGGCCAGCCAGGCCAGCCAGGCCAGTCAGCCAGGCCAGGCCAGGCCAGGCCAGGCCAGGCCAGCTGCGTCAGGCCAGGCCAGCCAGGCCAGCCAGGCTGTGCCGTGCCAGGCCAGGCTGCGCTGTGCCAGGCTGTGCCAGGCCAGGCCAGGCCAGGCTGTGCCAGCCAGGCCAGGCCAGGCCAGCCAGCTGTGCTGTGCCAGGCCAGGCTGTGCCAGGCCGTGCCAGGCCAGGCCGTGCTGTGCCAGGCTGCGCTTGCGCCAGCCAGCCAGGCTGTGCCGTGCCAGGCCAGGCCAGGCTGTGCCAGGCTGCGCTGCGCTGCGCCAGGCCAGCTGGTGCTGTGCCAGGCCAGCCGCGCCAGGCCAGGCCAGGCCAGGCCAGGCCAGCTTGCGCCAGGCCAGCTGCGCCAGGCCAGGCCAGGCCAGGCCAGCCAGCCAGCCAGGCCAGGCCAGGCCAGGCCGTGCCAGGCCAGGCCAGGCCAGGCCAGGCCAGGCCGCGCCAGCCAGCCAGGCCGCCAGGCCAGCTGCGCTGTGCTGTGCTGTGCTGTGCTGTGCCAGGCTGCGCTGTGCTGTGCCAGGCTGCGCCAGCCAGCCAGGCCAGGCCAGGCCAGGCCAGCTGCGTCAGGCCAGGCCAGGCTGTGCTGTGCCAGGCTGTGCCAGCCAGCCAGCTGCGCTGCGCTGCGCTGCGCTGCGCTGTGCCAGGCCAGGCCAGGCCAGGTCAGGCCAGGCTGCGCTGTGCTGCGCTGTGCCAGCCAGGCCAGCTGCGCTGCGCTGTGCCAGGCCAGCCAGGCCAGCTGTGCTGTGCTGTGCCAGGCTGTGCTGTGCTGTGCTGTACAGGCCAGGCCAGGCCAGGCCAGCCAGTCAGGCCAGGCTGTGCTGCGCTGTGCTGTGCCAGGCCGTGCTGTGCCAGGCTGCGCCAGGCCAGGCCAGGCCAGGCTGTGCCAGGCCAGGCTGCGCTGTGCTGTGCCAGGCCAGCTGCGCTGCGCTGTGCCAGGCCAGGCCAGGCTGTGCTGTGCCAGGCCAGGCCAGGTGCCAGGCCAGCTGCGCCAGGCCAGGCCGTGCTGTGCCAGGCCGTGCCAGGCCAGGCCAGCCAGGCCAGGCCAGTTGCGCCAGGCCAGGCTGGTGCCAGGCCAGGCTCAGGCCAGGCCAGGCCAGGCCAGGCCAGGCCAGGCCAGGCCAGGCCAGCTGTGCCAGGCCAGGCTCAGGCCAGCCAGGCCAGGCCAGGCCGTGCCAGGCCAGCTGCGCTGTGCTGCGCTGCGCCAGGCCAGGCCAGTTGTGCCAGGCCAGCTGCGCTGTGCCAGGCCAGGCCAGCCAGGCTGCGCTGGTGCCAGGCCAGCTGCGTCAGGCCAGGCCAGGCCAGGCCAGGCCAGGCCAGGCCTGTGCCAGGCCAGGCTTCAGGCCAGGCCAGCCAGGCCAGGCCAGCCAGGCCAGGCCAGGCCAGGCCAGGCCAGGCCAGCTGCGTCAGGCCAGGCCAGGCCAGGCCAGGCCAGGCCAGCCAGGCCAGGCCAGCCAGGCCAGGCCAGGCTGTGCCAGGCTGCGCTGCGCTGCGCTGCGCTGTGCCAGGCCAGGCTGTGCCAGGCCAGCTGTGCCAGGCCAGCCGTGCCAGGCCAGCTGCGTCAGGCCAGCCAGGCTGCGCTGGTGCCAGGCCAGGCTGCGCTGGTGCCAGGCCAGGCCAGTTGCGCCAGGCCAGCTGCGCTGCGCCAGGCCAGGCTGCGCTGTGCTGTGCCAGGCCAGCCAGCCGTGCCAGGCCAGCTGCGCTGTGCCAGGCCAGGCCGGTGCCAGGCCAGCCAGGCTGCGCTGCGCCAGGCCAGGCCAGGCCAGGCCAGGCCAGGCCGTGCTGTGCCAGGCTGCGCTGGTGCCAGGCCAGGCCAGGCCAGGCCGGTGTCAGGCCAGCCAGGCCAGGCCAGGCCAGGCTGTGTCAGGCCAGGCCAGGCTTGTGCCAGGCCAGGCCAGGCCAGGCCAGGCTGTGCCAGGCCAGGCTGTGGCCAGGCCAGGCCAGTCAGCCAGGCCAGGCCAGGCCAGGCCAGGCCAGCCAGGTCAGGCCAGGCCAGGCCAGCCAGTCAGGCCAGGCCGGCCAGGCCAGGCCAGGCCAGGCCAGGCCAGCCAGCTGCGCTGCGCTGCGCCAGGCCAGCCAGGCTGTGCCAGGCCGTGCCAGGCCAGGCCAGGCCAGCCAGCCAGGCCAGGCCAGCCAGGCCAGGCCAGCCAGCCAGCCAGGCCAGGCCAGGCCAGGCCAGGCCGTGTCAGGCCAGGCTGTGCTCAGGCCAGGCCAGCCAGGCCAGGCCAGGCCAGGCCAGCCAGGCCAGCCAGGCCAGGCCAGGCCAGGCCAGGCCAGGCCAGGCCAGGCCAGCCAGGCCAGCCAGGCCAGCCAGGCCAGGCCAGGCCAGGCCAGGCCGAGGCCAGGCCAGGCCGTGGCCAGGCCAGGCCAGCCAGGCCAGCTGTGCTGTGCTGTGCCAGGCTGCGCTGGTGCCAGGCCAGGCTGGTGTCAGGCCAGGCTGTGCCAGGCTGTGCCAGGCCAGCTGTGTCAGGCCAGGCCAGGCCAGCTGTGCTGCGCTGCGCTGTGCCAGCCAGCCAGGCTGCGCTGTGCCAGGCCGTGCCAGGCCAGGCTGGTGTCAGGCCAGGCCAGGTCAGGCCAGGCTGCGTCAGGCCAGCCAGGCTGTGCTGCGCTGCGCTGCGCTGCGCTGCGCTGCGCTGTGCCAGCCAGGCCAGGCCAGGCCAGCCAGGCCAGGCCAGGCCAGGCCAGGCCAGGCCAGGCCAGGCCAGCTGGTGCCAGGCCAGCTGTGCCAGGCCAGCTGCGCTGCGCTGTGCTGTGCCAGGCTGCGCTGCGCTGTGCCAGGCCAGGCCGTGTCAGGCCAGGCCAGGCCAGCCAGGCCAGCTGTGCTGCGCTGCGCTGCGCTGTGCCAGGCCAGGCCAGGCCAGGCCAGGCCAGCTCAGGCCAGGCCGTGCCAGCCAGGCCGTGCCAGCCAGCCAGCTGTGCCAGGCCAGCTGCGCTGCGCCAGGCCAGGCCAGCTCAGGCCAGGCCAGGCCAGGCCGTCAGGCCAGGCCGGTGCCAGGCCAGGTCAGCCAGGCCAGGCCAGCCAGCCAGGCCAGGCCAGGCCAGGCCAGGCCAGCCAGGCCAGGCCAGCCAGGCCAGCCAGGCCAGGCCAGGCCAGGCTGCGTCAGGCCAGCCAGGCCAGGCCAGGCCAGCCAGGCTCAGGCCAGGCCAGGCCAGGCCAGGCTGCGTCAGGCCAGGCCAGGCCAGGCCAGGCCAGGCCAGGCCAGGCCAGGCCAGGCCAGGCCGTGCCAGCCAGGCCAGGCCAGGCCAGGCCAGGCTGCGCCAGGCCAGGCTGTGCCAGGCCAGCTGCGCTGTGCCAGCCAGCCAGGCTGTGCTCAGGCCAGCCAGGCCAGGCCAGCTGTGCCAGGCCAGGCCAGGCCAGGCCAGGCCAGGCCAGGCCAGGCCAGGCCAGGCCAGGCTCAGGCCAGGCCAGCCAGCCAGGCCAGGCCAGGTCAGGCCAGGCCAGGCCAGGCCAGGCCAGGCCGTGCCAGGCCAGGCCAGCCAGGCCAGGCTGTGCCAGGCTGCGCTGCGCTGCGCTGCGCTGCGCTGCGCTGCGCTGTGCCAGGCCAGGCCGTGTCAGGCCAGGCCAGCCAGGCCAGGCCAGCTGCGCTGCGCTGCGCCAGGCCAGCTGCGCCAGGCCAGGCTGCGCTGTGCCAGGCCAGGCCAGCCAGGCCAGGCCAGGTCAGGCCAGGCCAGGCCGTGCCAGGCCAGGCCAGCCAGGTCAGGCCAGGCCAGGCCGTGCCAGGCCAGCCAGGCCAGGCCAGGCCAGGCCAGGCTGCGCTGTGCCAGGCCAGCCAGGCCAGGCCAGCCAGGCCAGCCGTGCCAGGCCAGGCCAGGCCAGGCCAGGCCAGGCCAGGCCAGGCCAGGCCAGGCCAGGCCAGGTCAGGCCAGGCCAGCCAGGCCAGGCTGCGTCAGGCCAGGCCAGGCCAGGCCAGGCCAGGCCAGGCTGCGGCCAGGCCAGCCAGCCAGGCCAGGCCGCGCCAGGCCAGGCCAGGCCAGGCCAGGCCAGGCCAGGCCAGGCCAGGCCAGGCCAGGCCAGGCCAGGCCAGCCAGGCCAGCTGGTGCCAGGCCAGGCCAGGCCAGGCCAGGCCAGGCCAGGCCAGGCCAGCCAGGCCAGCTGGTGTCAGGCCAGGCCAGGCCAGGCCAGGCCAGGCCAGGCCAGGCCAGGCCAGGCCAGGCCAGCCAGGCCAGGCCAGGCCAGGCCAGGCCAGGCCAGGCCAGGCCAGCCGCCAGGCCAGGCCAGCCAGGCTCAGGCCAGGCCAGGCCAGGCTTGTGCCAGGCCAGGCTGCGTCAGGCCAGGCCAGGCCAGGCCAGCTCAGGCCAGGCCAGGCCGCGGCCAGGCCAGGCCGCCAGGCCAGGCTGTGCTCAGGCCAGGCCAGCCAGGCCAGGTCAGGCCAGGCCAGGCCGCCAGGCCAGGCTTCAGGCCAGGCCAGGCCAGGCCAGGCCTGTGCCAGCCAGGCCAGCCGGTGCCAGGCCAGCCGGTGCCAGGCCAGGCCAGGCCAGGCCAGGCCAGGCCAGGCTGCGCTGTGCCAGGCCAGGCCAGGCCAGGCCAGGCCAGGCCAGGCCAGGCCAGGCCAGGCCAGGCCAGTTGTGCCAGGCCAGCTGTGCCAGGCCAGGCCAGGCCAGGCCAGGCCAGGCCAGCCAGCTGCGCTGTGCCGTGCCAGGCCAGGCTGTGCCAGGCCAGCTGCGCTGTGCCGTGCCAGGCCAGGCCGTGCTCAGGCCAGGCCAGGCCAGGCTGGTGTCAGGCCAGGCCAGGCCAGCCAGGCCAGGCCAGGCCAGGCCAGCCAGGCCAGGCCAGGCCAGGCCAGGCCAGGCCAGGCCAGGCCAGGTCAGCCAGGCCAGGTCAGGCCAGGCCAGGCCAGGCCAGGCCAGGCCAGGCCAGGCCAGCCAGGCCAGGCCAGGCCAGGCTGCGCTGCGCTGCGCCAGGCCAGGCCAGGCCAGGCCAGCCGTGCCAGGCCAGGCCAGGCTGTGTCAGGCCAGGCCAGGCTGTGCCAGGCTGTGCCAGGCCAGCTGCGCTGCGCTGCGCTGCGCTGTGCCAGGCTGTGCTGCGCTGTGCCAGGCCAGGCTGCGCTGCGCTGCGCTGCGCTGCGCTGCGCCAGGCCAGGCCAGGCTGTGCCAGGCCAGGCCAGCCAGGCCAGGCTGCGCTGCGCTGCGCTGTGCCAGGCCAGGCCAGGCCGGTGCCAGGCCAGGCCAGGCCAGGCCAGGCCAGGCTGGTGCTGTGCCAGGCCAGGCCGGTGGCCAGGCCAGGCCAGGCTGTGCTGCGCTGCGCCAGGCCAGCCAGGCCAGCCAGGCCAGCCAGGCCAGGCTGCGCTGCGCTGCGCTGCGCCAGGCCAGGCCAGGCCAGGCCAGGCCAGGCCAGGCCAGGCCACAGGCCAGGCCAGGCCAGGCCAGGCCAGGCCAGGCCAGGCCAGGCCAGGCCAGCCAGCCAGGCCAGGCCAGCCAGGCCAGGCCAGGCCAGGCCAGGCCGGTGGCCAGGCCAGGCCAGGCCAGGCCAGGCCAGGCCAGGCCAGGCTGCGCCAGCCAGGCCAGGCCAGGCCAGCCAGGCCAGGCCAGGCCAGGCCAGGCCAGGCCAGGCCAGCCAGGCCAGGCCAGGCCAGGCCAGGCCAGGCCAGGTCAGGCCAGCCAGGCCAGGCCAGGCCAGGCCAGCCAGGCCAGCTGCGCTGTGCCGTGCCAGGCCAGCCAGGCCAGGCCAGGCCAGGCCAGGCCGTGTCAGGCCAGGCCAGGCCAGGCTGCGTCAGGCCAGGCCAGGCCAGCCAGGCCGTGCTCAGGCCAGGCCAGGCCAGGCCAGCCAGGCCAGGCCAGCCAGGCCAGGCCAGGCCAGGCCAGGCCAGGCCAGGCCAGGCCAGGCCAGGCCAGCCAGCCAGGCCAGGCCAGGCCAGGCCAGGCCAGGCCAGGCCAGGCCAGGCCAGGCCAGCCAGGCCAGGCCAGCCAGGCCAGCCAGGCCAGGCCAGGCCAGGCCAGGCCAGGCCAGGCCAGGCCAGCCAGGCCGGTGCCAGGCCAGGCTGTGCCGTGCCAGGCCAGGCTGCGTCAGGCCAGGCCAGCCAGCCAGGCCGGTGCTGCGCTGTGCCAGGCCAGCTGCGCTGCGCTGCGCTGCGCCAGGCCAGCCAGGCCAGCCAGTCAGGCCAGGCCAGCTGCGCCAGGCCAGGCTGCGCTGTGCCAGGCCAGGCCAGGCCAGGCCAGCCAGGCTGCGCTGCGCTGTGCCAGGCCAGGCCGCCAGGCCAGCCAGGCCAGGCCAGGCCAGGCCAGGCCAGGCCAGGCCAGGCCAGGCTGTGCCGTGCCAGGCCAGCTGCGCTGTGCTGTGCCAGGCCAGGCCAGGCCAGGCCAGGCCAGGCTGTGCCAGGCCAGGCCAGGCCAGGCCAGGCCAGCCAGGCCAGGCCGTGCCAGGCCAGGCCGGTGGCCAGGCCAGGCCAGGCCAGGCCAGGCCAGGCCAGGCCAGGCCAGGCCAGGCCAGCCAGGCCAGGCCAGGCCAGCTGTGTCAGGCCAGGCCAGGCCGCCAGGCCAGGCTGCGCTGCGCTGTGCCAGGCCAGGCTGCGTCAGGCCAGGCCAGGCCAGGCTGCGCTGTGCCAGCCAGGCCGGTGCCAGGCCAGGCTGTGCCAGGCCAGCTGTGTCAGGCCAGGCCGTGTCAGGCCAGGCCAGCCAGGCCAGGCCAGGCCGGTGTCAGGCCAGGCCAGTCAGGCCAGGCCAGGCTGCGCTGCGCTGCGCTGTGCCAGCCAGGCCAGGCCAGCTGCGCTGTGCCAGCCAGCCAGGCTGTGCCAGGCCAGGCCAGGCTGGTGCCAGGCCAGGCTGCGTCAGGCCAGGCCGTGGCCAGGCCAGCCAGCCAGCCAGGCCAGGCCAGGCCAGGCCGTGTCAGGCCAGGCCAGGCCAGCTGTGCCAGGCCAGGCCGTGCTGTGCCAGGCCAGGCCAGGCCAGGCCAGGCCAGGCCGAGGCCAGGCCAGGCCAGCCAGGCCAGGCCAGGCCAGGCCAGCCAGCCGTGCCAGGCCAGGCCAGCCAGGCCAGGCCAGCCAGCCAGCCAGGCTGCGCTGCGCTGCGCCAGGCCAGCCAGGCCAGGCCAGCCAGGCCAGCCAGGCCAGGCCAGCCAGGCCAGGCCAGGCCAGCCAGGCCGGTGGCCAGGCCAGGCCAGCCAGGCCAGCTGGTGCTGCGCTGCGCCAGGCCAGCTGTGCTGTGCCAGGCCAGCTGGTGCCAGGCCAGCCGTGCTGCGCCAGGCCAGGCCAGGCCAGGCTGGTGCCAGGCCAGGCTGCGCTGTGCCAGGCCAGGCCAGGCCAGGCCAGGCTGCGCTGTGCCAGCCAGGCCAGGCCGGTGCCAGGCCAGGCTGCGCTGTGCCAGGCCAGGCCAGGCCGCGCCAGGCCAGGCCGTGCTGCGCTGTGCCAGGCTGCGCCAGGCCAGCCAGGCCAGGCCAGGCCGTGCTGCGCCAGGCCAGGCCAGGCCAGGCCGTGCTCAGGCCAGGCCAGTCAGGCCAGCCAGGCCAGGCTGTGCCAGGCCAGGCCAGGCCAGGCCAGGCCAGGCCAGGCCAGCCAGCCAGGCCAGCCAGCCAGGCCAGGCTCAGGCCAGCCAGGCCAGGCCAGCCAGCCAGGCCAGGCCAGGCTGGTGCCAGGCCAGCCAGGCCAGGCCAGGCCGTGCCAGCCAGGCCAGGCCAGGCCAGCCAGGCCAGGCCGTGGCCAGGCCAGGCTGCGGCCAGGCCAGGCCAGCTGCGCCAGGCCAGGCCAGGCCAGCCAGGCCAGGCTGCGCTGTGCCAGGCCAGCTGCGCCAGGCCAGGCCAGGCCAGGCCAGCCAGGCCAGCCAGGCCAGGCTGCGCCAGGCCAGCCAGGCCAGGCCAGGCCAGGCCAGCCAGGCCAGGCCAGGCTGTGCCAGGCTGCGCTGCGCTGTGCCAGCCAGGCCAGCCAGCCAGGCCAGCTGTGCCAGCCAGGCCAGGCCGGTGCCAGGCCAGGCTGTGCCAGCCAGGCCAGTCAGGCCAGGCCAGCCAGGCCAGGCCAGGCCAGGCCAGGCCAGGCCAGGCCAGGCCAGGCCAGGCCAGGCCAGCCAGCCAGGCCAGGCCAGGCTGCGCTGCGCTGTGCCAGGCCAGGCCAGCCAGGCCGGTGCCAGGCCAGGCCAGCTGGTGCTGCGCTGCGCTGTGCCAGGCCAGGCCGGTGTCAGGCCAGGCCGTGCCAGGCCAGCCAGGCCAGGCCAGGCCGGTGCCAGGCCAGCCAGGCCGCCAGGCCAGGCCAGGCCAGGCCAGGCCAGGCCAGGCCAGGCCAGGCCAGGCCAGGCCAGGCCAGGCTGTGCTGTGCTGCGCTGCGCTGCGCCAGGCCAGCCAGGCTGTGCCAGGCCAGGCCGGTGCCAGGCCAGGCCAGGCCAGCCAGGCCAGGCCAGGCCAGCCAGGCCAGGCCAGCCAGCTGCGCTGCGCCAGGCTGTGCCGTGCCAGGCCAGGCCAGCTGTGCCAGCCAGGCCAGGCCAGGCCGTGCCAGGCCAGGCCAGGCCAGGCCAGGCCAGGCTGTGCTGTGCTGTGCTGCGCTGCGCTGCGCTGCGCTGCGCTGTGCCAGGCCAGGCTGCGCTGTGCCAGGCCAGCCGTGCTGCGCTGCGCTGTGCCAGGCCAGGCCAGGCCAGGCCAGGCCAGGCCAGGCCAGGCCAGGCCAGGCCAGCTGTGCTGTGCTGTGCTGTGCCAGGCCAGGCCAGGCCAGGCCAGGCCACAGGCCAGGCCAGGCCACAGGCCAGGCCAGGCCAGGCCAGGCCAGGCCAGGCCAGGCCAGGCCAGGCCAGGCCAGGCCAGGCCAGGCCGCCAGGCCAGGCCAGGCCAGCCAGGCCAGGCCAGGCCAGGCCAGGCCAGGCCAGGCCAGGCCAGGCCAGTCAGGCCAGGCCAGGCCGTGCTCAGGCCAGCCAGGCCAGCTGTGCCAGCCAGGCCAGTCAGCCAGGCCAGGCTGTGCTCAGGCCAGGCCAGGCCAGGCCAGCCAGCCAGGCCAGGCCAGGCCAGGCCAGGCCAGGCTGTGTCAGGCCAGGCCAGGCCAGCTGCGCTGCGCTGCGCCGTGCCAGGCCAGCCAGCCAGGCCAGGCCAGGCCAGGCCAGCCAGGCCAGGCTGGTGTCAGGCCAGGCCAGGCCAGCCAGGCCAGGCCAGGCCAGGCCAGGCTGTGGCCAGGCCAGGCCAGGCCAGGCCAGGCCAGGCCAGGCCAGGCCAGGCCAGGCCAGGCCAGGCCAGGCCAGGCCAGGCCAGGCTGCGCTGTGCCGTGCCAGGCCAGGCCAGGCCAGGCCAGGCCAGGCCAGGCCAGCCAGCCAGGCCGTGCCAGCCAGGCCAGCCAGGTCAGGCCAGGCCAGGCCAGGCCAGGCCAGGCCAGGCCAGGCCAGGCTGTGCTGTGTCAGGCCAGGCCAGCTGTGCTGTGCTGTGCTGTGTCAGGCCAGGCTGTGCTGTGCTGTGTCAGGCCAGGCTGTGCCAGGCCGTGCTGCGCTGCGCTGCGCCAGGCCAGGCCAGGCTCAGGCCAGCCAGGCTGCGCTGTGCTGTGCCAGGCTGCGCTGTGCTGTGCTGTGCTGCGCTGTGCCAGGCCGTGCTGCGCTGCGCTGCGCTGCGCTGCGCTGTGCTGTGCCAGCCAGCCAGGCCAGGCCAGGCCAGCTGCGCTGTGCCAGGCCAGGCCAGCTGCGCTGTGCCAGCCAGCCAGGCTGTGCCAGGCCAGGCTGTGCTGTGTCAGGCCAGGCCAGGCCAGGCTGTGCCAGCCAGGCCAGCCAGGCCAGGCCAGGCCAGGCCGGTGCTGTGCCAGGCCAGGCCGTGTCAGGCCAGGCTGGTGTCAGGCCAGGCCGTGCTGCGCTGCGCTGGTGCTGCGCTGCGCCAGGCCAGGCCAGGCCAGCCAGGCCAGGCCAGGCCAGGCCAGGCCAGCCAGCTGCGCCAGGCCAGGCCAGGCCAGGCCAGGCTGCGTCAGGCCAGCCAGGCCAGCCAGGCCAGGCCAGGCCAGGCCAGGCCAGGCCAGCTGCGCCAGGCCAGGCTTCAGGCCAGGCCAGGCCAGCCAGGCTGCGCCGTGCCAGGCCAGGCTCAGGCCAGCCAGGCCAGCTGTGCTGTGCCAGGCCAGCTGGTGCTGTGCTGTGCCAGGCCAGGCCAGGCCAGGCTGCGTCAGGCCAGGCCAGGCCAGGCCAGGCCAGCTGCGCTGCGCTGTGCTGCGCTGTGCTGTGCCAGGCCGTGCTGCGCTGCGCCGGTGCTGCGCTGCGCCAGGCCAGCTGCGCTGCGCTGTGCTGTGCCAGGCCGTGCTGCGCTGCGCCAGGCCAGCCAGGCCAGCCGTGCTGTGCTGTGCCGGTGCTGTGCTGCGCTGTGCCAGGCTGCGCTGGTGCTGCGCTGCGCTGTGCCAGGCCAGGCCAGGCCAGGCTGTGCCAGGCCAGCCAGGCCAGGCCAGCTGCGCCAGGCCGTGCTGCGCCAGGCTGTGCTGTGCTGTGCCAGGCCGTGCTGCGCTGTGCCAGGCCAGGCTTGTGCCAGGCCAGGCCAGCCAGGCCAGGCCAGGCTGTGCCAGGCCAGGCCAGGCCAGGCCAGGCCAGGCCAGGCCAGGCTGGTGCTGCGCTGTGCCAGGCTGTGCCAGGCTGCG
Organism: Sericinus montela; assembly: GCA_029286605.1. Taxonomy (NCBI): domain Eukaryota; kingdom Metazoa; phylum Arthropoda; class Insecta; order Lepidoptera; family Papilionidae; genus Sericinus; species Sericinus montela. The sequence goes on along the minus strand of JAGSMR010000167.1, from coordinate 38,870 downwards.
CTGTGCTGTGCTGTGCCAGGCCAGCCAGCTGTGCCAGGCCAGCTGGTGCTGTGCTGTGCTGCGCCAGGCCAGGCCGTGCCAGCCAGGCCGGTGCTGCGCTGTGCCAGGCCAGCTGCGCCAGGCCAGGCTGCGTCAGGCCAGGCCAGGCCAGGCCAGGCCAGGCCAGGCCAGGCCGGTGCTGCGCCAGGCCAGGCTGCGCTGCGCTGCGCTGCGCTGCGCTGCGCCAGGCCGTGCTGCGCTGCGCTGCGCTGCGCCAGGCCAGCTGCGCTGCGCTGGTGCTGCGCTGCGCCGGTGCTGCGCTGCGCTGCGCCAGGCCAGCCAGGCTGTGCCAGGCCAGCCAGCCAGGCTGCGCTGTGCCAGGCCAGGCCAGGCCAGGCCAGGCCGTGCCAGGCCAGGCCAGGCCAGCCAGCCAGGCCAGCCAGCTGCGCTGCGCTGCGCTGCGTCAGGCCAGGCCGTGCTGCGCTGCGCTGCGCCAGCCAGCCAGGCCAGCCAGCCAGGCCAGGCCGTGCCAGGCCAGGCCGTGCTGCGCTGCGCTGTGCCAGGCCAGCTGCGTCAGGCCAGGCTGTGCCAGGCCAGGCCAGGCCAGGCCGGTGCTGCGCTGCGCTGCGCCGTGCCAGGCCAGGCCAGCCAGCCAGGCCAGGCCAGGCCAGGCCGCCAGGCCAGGCCAGCTGTGCTGTGCCAGCCAGGCCAGCCAGGCTGCGCTGCGCTGGTGCCAGGCCAGCCGTGCTGCGCCAGGCCAGGCCAGGCCAGGCCAGCCGTGCTGCGCTGCGCCAGGCCAGCTGCGCTTGCGCCAGGCCAGGCTGCGTCAGGCCAGGCCAGCTGTGTCAGGCCAGGCCGGTGCCAGGCCAGGCCAGGCCAGGCCAGGCTGCGCCAGGCCAGGCCAGGCCAGCCAGGCCAGGCCAGGCCAGCCAGCCAGGCCAGGCCAGCCAGGCCAGCCAGCCAGCTGTGCTGTGCCGTGCCAGGCCAGGCTGCGCTGGTGCTGTGCCAGGCCGTGCCAGCCAGGCTGGTGCTGCGCCAGGCCAGGCCAGGCTGCGCTGCGCTGGTGCTGCGCTGTGTCAGGCCAGGCCAGGCCAGGCCAGGCCAGCTGCGCCAGGCCAGCCAGGCCAGGCCAGCTGCGCTGCGCTGGTGCTGTGCCAGGCTGTGCCAGGCCAGCTGCGCCAGGCCAGGCCAGGCCAGCTGCGCTGTGCCAGCCAGGCCAGGCCAGCCAGGCCAGGCCAGGCCAGGCCGCGCCAGGCCAGGCCACAGGCCAGCCAGGCCAGGCCAGGCCAGGCCAGGCCAGGCCAGGCCAGGCCAGGCCAGCCAGGCCAGGCCAGCCAGGCCAGGCTGCGTCAGGCCAGGCCAGGCCAGGCCAGCCAGGCCAGGCCAGCCAGGCCAGGCCAGGCCGCCAGCCAGGCCGGTGCTGCGCTGCGCCAGGCCAGGCCAGGCCAGGCCAGGCCAGCCAGGCCAGGCCAGGCCAGGCCAGCCAGGCCAGCCAGGCCAGGCCAGGCCAGGCCAGGCCAGGCCAGCCAGGCCAGGCCAGGCCAGGCCAGGCCAGCCAGCCAGCCAGGCCAGGCCAGGCCGCGCCAGGCCAGGCCAGCCAGCCAGGCCAGGCCAGGCCAGGCCAGCCAGCCAGCTTGCGCCAGGCCAGGCCAGGCCAGGCCAGGCCAGGCCAGGCCAGGCCAGGCCAGGCCGTGTCAGGCCAGGCCAGGCCAGGCCAGGCCAGGTCAGGCCAGGCCAGGCCAGGCCAGGCCAGCCAGGCCAGGCCAGGCCAGCCAGGCCAGGCCAGGCCAGGCCAGGCCAGCCAGGCCAGGCCAGGCCAGGCCAGGCCAGGCCAGGCCAGGCCAGGCCAGGCCAGGCCAGCCAGGCCAGCCAGGCCAGCTCAGGCCAGCCAGGCCAGCCAGGCCAGGCCAGGCCAGGCCAGGCCAGGCCAGGCCAGCCAGGCCAGGCCAGGCCAGGCCAGGCCAGGCCAGGCCAGGCCAGGCCAGGCCAGCCAGGCCAGGCCAGGCCAGCCAGGCCAGGCCTGTGCCAGGCCAGGCCAGGCCAGGCCAGGCCAGTCAGGCCAGGCCAGCCGCCAGGCCAGCCGCCAGGCCAGGCCAGCCAGGCCAGCCAGGCCAGGCCAGGCCAGGCCAGGCCAGCCGCCAGGCCAGGCTGTGCTGCGCTGTGCTGTGCCAGGCTGTGCCAGGCTGTGCTGGTGCTGTGCTGTGTCAGGCCAGGCCAGGTCAGGCCAGGCCGGTGCTGCGCTGCGCTGTGCCAGCCAGGCCAGGCCAGGCCAGGCCAGGCCAGCTGTGCTGTGCCAGGCTGTGCTGGTGCTGTGCCAGGCCAGCCAGCTGTGCCAGGCCAGGCCAGGCCAGGCCAGGCCAGCTGCGCTGCGCTGTGCTGTGCCAGCCAGGCCAGGCCAGCCAGGCCAGCTGTGCTGTGCCGTGCCAGGCCAGGCCGCCAGGCCAGGCCGTGCTGCGCTGCGCTGCGCCAGGCCAGCCAGGCCAGCCAGCCAGGCTGTGCTGCGCTGTGCTGCGCTGTGCTGTGCCAGGCTGTGCTGGTGCCAGGCCAGGCTGCGCCAGGCCAGGCCGTGCCAGGCCAGGCTGCGCTGTGCTGTGCCGTGCCAGGCCAGGCCGTGTCAGGCCAGGCCAGCCAGGCCAGGCTGTGCTGGTGCCAGGCCAGGCCAGGCCAGCCAGGCCAGGCCAGGCCAGGCCGTGTCAGGCCAGGCCGTGCCAGGCCAGGCTGGTGTCAGGCCAGCCAGCCAGGCTGCGCTGCGCTGCGCTGCGCTGCGCTGCGCTGCGCTGCGCTGCGCTGCGCTGTGCCAGGCCAGCTGTGCCAGGCCAGCTGCGCTGTGCTGTGCCGTGCCAGGCCAGCCGTGCCAGGCCAGCCAGGCCAGGCCAGGCCAGCCAGGCCAGGCCAGCTTGCGCCAGGCCAGGCCAGGCCAGGCCAGGCCAGGCCAGCCAGCCGTGCCAGGCCAGGCCAGGCCAGGCCGTGGCCAGGCCAGGCCAGCCAGGCCAGCCAGGCCAGGCCAGGCCAGCTTGCGCCAGGCCAGGCCAGGCCAGCCAGGCCAGGCCAGGCCAGGCCAGCCAGCCAGCCAGGCTGTGCCAGGCTGCGCTGTGCTGCGCTGTGCCAGGCCAGCCGTGCCAGGCCAGGCCAGGCCAGCCAGGCCAGGCCAGGCCAGGCCAGCCAGGCCAGGCTGGTGCCAGGCCAGGCCGGTGCCAGGCCAGCTGTGCCAGCCAGGCCAGGTCAGGCCAGGCCGTGCCAGGCCAGGCCAGGTCAGGCCAGGCTGCGCCAGGCCAGGCTTCAGGCCAGGCCAGGCCAGGCCAGGCCAGCCAGCCAGCCAGGCTGTGCCGGTGCTGCGCCAGGCCAGGCCAGGCCAGCCACAGGCCAGGCCAGGCTGCGCTCAGGCCAGGCCAGGCCAGGCCAGGCCAGCCAGGCCAGCCGTGCCAGGCCAGGCCAGGCCAGGCCAGGCCAGGCCAGGCCAGGCCAGGCCAGTCAGCCAGGCCAGGCCAGGCCGGTGCCAGGCCAGGCTGCGCTGTGCTGGTGCTGCGCTGCGCTGCGTCAGGCCAGCCAGGCTGTGCTGTGCCAGCCAGGCCAGGCCAGCTGCGCCAGGCTGCGCTGCGCCAGGCCAGGCCAGCCAGCTGTGCTGTGCCAGCCAGCCAGGCTGTGCCAGGCCAGGCTTGTGCCAGGCCAGCTGGTGCTGTGCCAGGCTGCGCTGCGCTGCGCTGTGCCAGGCCAGCCAGGCTGTGCTGTGCTGCGCTGTGCTGTGCTGCGCTGTGCCAGGCTGTGCTGTGCTGTGCTGTGCTGCGCTGTGCTGCGCTGTGCCAGGCTGTGCTGTGCTGTGCTGTGCCAGCCAGCCAGGCCGTGCCAGCCAGGCTGGTGCTGTGCTGTGCTGTGCCAGCCAGGCCAGGCCAGGCTGCGCTGCGCTGCGCTGCGCCGTGCCAGGCCAGGCTGGTGCCAGGCCAGGCTGCGTCAGGCCAGGCCAGCCAGGCTGCGCTGCGCTGCGCTGTGCCGTGCCAGGCCAGCCAGCTGTGCCAGGCTGCGCTGGTGCCAGGCCAGGCCAGGCCAGGCCAGGCCGTGCCGTGCCAGGCCAGGCCAGGCCAGCTGGTGCCAGGCCAGGCCACAGGCCAGCCAGGCCAGGCCAGCCAGGCCAGGCCAGGCCAGGCCAGGCCAGGCCAGGCCAGCCAGCCAGCCAGGCTGTGCTCAGGCCAGGCCAGGCCACAGGCCAGCCAGGCCAGGCCGGCCAGGCCAGGCCAGGCCAGGCCAGGCCAGGCCAGCCAGGCCAGGCCAGGCCAGGCCAGGCCAGCCAGGCCAGGCCAGGCCAGGCCAGGCCAGGCCAGGCCAGGCCAGGCCAGGCCAGGCCAGCTCAGGCCAGGCCAGGCCAGGCCAGGCCAGCCAGGCCAGGCCAGGCCAGGCCAGGCCAGGCCAGGCCAGGCTGTGCCAGGCTGTGCTCAGGCCAGGCCAGGCCAGGCCAGGCCAGGCCAGGCCAGGCCAGGCCAGGCCAGGCCAGGCCAGGCCAGGCCAGGCCAGGCCAGGCCAGGCCAGGCCAGGCCAGGCCAGGCCAGGCCAGGCCAGGCCAGGTCAGGCCAGCCAGGCCAGGCCAGCCAGGCCAGGCCAGGCCAGGCCAGGCCAGGCCAGGCCAGGCCAGGCCAGCCAGGCCAGCCAGGCCAGGCCAGGCCAGGCCAGGCCAGGCCAGGCCAGGCCAGGCCAGGCCGTGCCAGCCAGGCCAGTCAGGCCAGGCCAGGCCAGGCCAGCCGCGCCAGGCCAGCCAGGCCAGGCTCAGGCCAGGCCAGGCCAGGCTGCGCCAGGCCAGCCAGGCCAGGCCAGGCCAGGCCAGCTGTGTCAGGCCAGGCCAGGCCAGGCCAGGCCAGGCCAGGCCAGGCCAGGCCGCCAGGCCAGGCCAGGCCAGCCAGCCAGGCCAGGCCAGGCCAGGCCAGGCCAGGCCGGGCCAGGCCAGGCCAGGCCAGGCCAGGCCAGGCTTCAGGCCAGGCCAGGCCGGGCCAGGCCAGGCCAGGCCACAGGCCAGGCCGTGCTGTGCCAGCCAGGCCAGCGCCAGGCCAGGCCAGGCCAGGCTCAGGCCAGGCCAGGCCAGGCCAGCCAGGCCAGGCCAGGCCAGCCAGGCCAGGCCAGGCCAGGCCAGGCCGTGTCAGGCCAGGCCAGCCAGCCAGCCAGGCCAGGCCAGGCCAGGCCAGGCCAGGCCAGGCCAGCCAGGCCAGGCCAGGCCAGGCCAGGCCAGGCCGTGCCAGCCAGGCCAGCTGTGCTGTGCCAGCCAGGCCAGGCCACAGGCCAGGCCAGGCCAGGCCAGGCCAGCCAGCCAGGCCAGCTCAGGCCAGGCCAGGCCAGGCCAGGCCAGGCCAGGCCAGGCCAGGCCAGGCCAGCCAGCCAGGCCAGGCCAGGCCAGGCCAGGCCAGGCCAGGCCAGGCCAGGCCAGGCCAGGCCAGGCCAGGCCAGGCCAGGCCAGCCAGGCCAGCCAGCCAGCCAGGCCAGCCAGCCAGGCCGGTGGCCAGGCCAGCTGTGTCAGGCCAGCCAGCTGTGCCAGGCTGTGCTGTGCCAGGCCAGGCTGGTGCTGTGCTGTGCTGTGCTGTGCCAGGCCAGGCTGTGCTGTGCCGTGCCAGGCCAGGCCGTGTCAGGCCAGGCCAGGCCGGTGCCAGGCCAGCTGTGTCAGGCCAGCTGTGTCAGGCCAGCCAGCTGTGCCAGGCTGTGCCAGGCCAGGCTGGTGCTGTGCTGTGCTGTGCTGCGCCAGGCCAGGCTGCGCTGTGCCAGGCTGTGCTGTGCTGCGCTGCGCTGTGCCAGGCCAGGCCAGGCCAGGCCAGGCCAGGCCAGGCCAGGCTGCGCTGCGCTGTGCCAGGCCAGGCCAGGCCGTGCCAGGCCAGGCTGGTGCTGTGCCAGGCCAGGCCGCCAGGCCAGGCTGTGCTGTGCCAGGCTGCGCTGTGCCAGCCAGGCCAGCTGTGCTGTGCTGCGCTGTGCTGTGCCAGGCCGTGCCGTGCCAGGCCAGGCCGCCAGGCCAGGCCGTGCCAGGCCAGGCTGCGCTGTGCTGTGCCGTGCCAGGCCAGGCCAGGCCAGGCTGTGCTCAGGCCAGGCCAGCCAGGCCAGGCCAGCCAGGCCAGGCTGTGTCAGGCCAGGCCGTGCCGTGCCAGGCCAGGCCAGCTGTGCTGTGCTGTGCTGTGCTGCGCTGTGCTGCGCTGCGCTGCGCTGTGCCAGGCCAGGCTGGTGCCAGGCCAGGCTGCGCCAGGCCAGGCCAGGCCAGGCCAGGCCGTGCCAGGCCAGCCAGCCAGGCCAGGCCAGGCCAGGCCAGGCCAGGCCAGGCCAGGCCAGGCCAGGCCAGGCCAGGCTGCGTCAGGCCAGGCCAGCCAGGCCAGGCCAGGCCAGCCAGCCAGGCTGGTGCTGTGCCAGGCCAGGCCAGGCCAGGCCAGGCCAGGCCGTGCCAGCCAGGCTGCGCTGTGCTGCGCTGCGCTGCGCCAGGCCAGGCTGCGCCAGCCAGGCCAGGCCAGCCAGCTGTGCCAGGCCAGGCTTGTGCCAGGCCAGGCCAGGCCAGGCCAGGCCAGGCCAGGCCAGGCCAGGCCAGGCCAGGCCAGGCCAGCCAGGCCAGGCTGTGCTGTGCCAGGCCAGGCCGGCCAGGCCAGGCCGTGCTGTGCCAGGCCGTGCCGTGCCAGGCCAGCTGCGCTGCGCTGCGCTGTGCCAGCCAGGCCAGGCCAGCTGTGTCAGGCCAGGCCGTCAGGCCAGGCCAGGCCAGGCCAGCCAGGCTGCGCTGTGCCAGGCCGTGCCAGCCAGGCCAGGCCGTGCCAGCCAGGCTGCGCTGTGCTGCGCTGCGCCAGGCCAGCCAGGCCAGGCTGCGCTTGCGCCAGGCCAGCCAGGCCAGGCTGCGCTGGTGCCAGCCAGGCCGTGCTGCGCTGCGCCAGGCCAGCCAGGCCAGCCGTGCTGCGCCAGGCCAGGCCAGGCCAGGCCAGGCCAGGCCAGGCCAGCCAGGTCAGGCCAGGCCAGGCCAGCTGCGCTGTGCTGCGCTGCGCCAGGCCAGGCCAGGCCGCGCCAGGCCAGGCCAGGCCAGGCCAGCCAGGCCAGGCTGTGCCGTGCCAGGCCAGCTGCGTCAGGCCAGGCCAGGCCAGGCTGTGCTGTGCCAGGCCAGCCGTGTCAGGCCAGGCCGTGTCAGGCCAGGCCAGCCAGGCCAGGCTCAGGCCAGCCAGGTCAGGCCAGGCCGTCAGGCCAGGCCAGGCCAGGCCAGGCTCAGGCCAGGCCAGGCCAGGCCAGGCCAGCCAGGCCAGGCCAGGCCAGGCCAGGCCAGGCCAGGCCAGGCCAGGCCAGCTGTGCCAGCCAGCCAGGCCAGCCAGCCAGGCCAGGCTGCGCTGTGCTGCGCTGTGCCAGGCCAGGCCAGCCAGGCCAGGCCAGGCCAGGCCAGCCAGCCAGGCCAGGCCAGGCCAGGCCAGGCCAGGCCAGGCCAGGCCAGGCCAGGCCAGGCCAGGCCAGGCCAGGCCGTGCTGCGCCAGGCCAGGCCAGGCCAGGCCAGGCCAGGCTCAGCCAGGCCAGCCAGGCCAGGCCAGGCCAGGCCAGGCCAGGTCAGCCAGGCCAGGCCAGCCAGGCCAGGCCAGGCCAGGCCAGCCAGGCCAGGCCAGGCCAGGCTGCGCTGTGCTGTGCCAGGCTGTGCTGTGCCGTGCTGTGCCAGGCCAGGCTGCGCTGCGCTGTGCTGCGCTGCGCTGTGCCGTGCCAGGCCAGGCCAGGCCAGGCCAGGCCAGGCCGGTGCCAGGCCAGGCCAGGCTGTGCCAGGCTGCGCTGGTGCTGTGCCAGGCCAGGCCAGGCCAGCTGTGTCAGGCCAGCCAGCTGTGCCAGGCTGTGCTGTGCCAGCCAGCCAGGCCACAGGCCAGGCCAGGCCAGGCCAGCCAGGCCAGGCCAGGCCACAGGCCAGGCCAGGCCAGCCAGCCAGGCCGGTGCCAGGCCAGGCCAGCTCAGGCCAGGCTGTGCTCAGGCCAGGCCAGCCAGGCCAGGCCAGGCTGCGCTGCGCTGTGCTGTGCCAGGCCAGCTGTGCCAGGCCAGCTGTGCTGCGCTGTGCCGTGCCAGCCAGGCTGCGCTGCGCTGCGCTGCGCTGTGCCAGGCTGTGCTCAGGCCAGGCCAGGCCAGGCCAGGCCGTGGCCAGGCCAGGCCGTGCTGTGTCAGGCCAGGCCAGCCAGGCTGTGCCAGGCCGTGCTGTGTCAGGCCAGGCCGTGCTGCGCCAGGCCAGGCTGGTGCTGCGCCAGGCCAGGCCAGGCCAGGCTGTGCTGTGTCAGGCCAGCCAGCTGTGCCAGGCCAGGCCAGGCTGCGCTGTGCCAGGCCAGGCTGTGTCAGGCCAGGCCAGGCTGTGCCAGCCAGGCCGGTGCTGCGCTGCGCTGTGCCAGGCTGCGCTGGTGCTGTGCCAGGCCAGCTGCGCTGCGCTGTGCTGCGCTGCGCTGTGCCGTGCCAGGCCAGGCTGTGTCAGGCCAGCTGTGCTGCGCTGCGCCAGGCCGTGCCAGGCCAGGCTGTGCCAGGCCAGGCTGTGCTGTGCTGTGCTGTGCCAGGCTGTGCCAGGCCAGGCTGTGCTGCGCTGTGCCAGCCAGGCCAGGCCAGGCTGGTGTCAGGCCAGGCCAGGCCAGGCCAGGCCAGGCCAGGCCAGGCCAGGCCAGGCTTGTGCCAGGCCAGGCCAGGCCAGCCAGGTCAGGCCAGGCCAGGCCAGGCCAGGCCAGGCCAGGCCAGGCCAGCCAGGCCAGGCCGTCAGGCCAGGCCAGGCCAGGCCAGTCAGGCCAGGCCAGGCCAGGCCAGGCCAGGCCAGGCCAGGCTGTGCTCAGGCCAGGCCAGGCCAGCTCAGGCCAGGCTGGTGTCAGGCCAGGCCAGGCCAGGCCAGGCCAGGCCAGGCCAGGCCAGGCCAGGCCAGGCCAGGCCAGGCCAGGCCAGGCCAGGCCAGGCCAGGCCGTGCTGTGCCAGGCCAGGCCAGGCCAGGCCAGGCCAGGCCAGCCAGGCCAGCTGTGCCAGGCCAGGCTTCAGGCCAGGCCAGGCCGTGTCAGGCCAGCCAGGCCAGGCCAGGCCAGCTGTGCCAGGCCAGGCTGTGCTGTGCCAGGCCAGGCCAGGCCAGCCAGGCCAGCTGCGTCAGGCCAGGCCAGCCAGGCCAGGCCAGGCTGGTGCTGTGCCAGGCCAGCCAGCCAGGCCAGGCTGTGCCAGCCAGGCCAGGCCAGGCCAGGCTGTGCCAGGCCGTGCCAGGCCAGCTGGTGCTGTGCCAGGCCAGGCCAGCCAGGCCAGCTGCGCTGCGCTGTGCCAGGCCAGGCCAGGCCAGCCAGGCCAGGCCAGGCCAGGCTGCGCCAGGCCAGGCCAGGCCAGGCCAGCCTGTGCCAGGCCAGCCAGGCCAGGCCAGGCCAGGCCAGGCTGTGTCAGGCCAGCCAGGCCAGCCGTGCCAGGCCAGGCCAGGCCAGGCCAGGCCAGCCAGCCAGGCCAGCTGCGCCAGGCCAGGCTGTGCCAGGCCAGCCAGCCAGGCTGGTGCTGTGCCAGGCCAGGCCAGGCCGGTGCTGTGCCAGCCAGGCCAGGTCAGGCCAGGCCAGGCCAGGCCAGCCAGGCCAGGCCAGGCTGCGCTGTGCCAGGCCAGGCCAGGCCGGTGCTGTGCCAGCCAGGCCAGGCCAGGCCGGTGTCAGGCCAGGCCAGGCCAGGCCAGGCTGTGCTGTGTCAGGCCAGTCAGGCCAGGCCAGCTCAGGCCAGGCCGGTGCCAGGCCAGCTGCGCTTGCGCCAGGCCAGGCCAGCCAGGCTGTGCCAGGCCAGGCCAGGCCAGGCCGGTGGCCAGGCCAGGCCAGCTGCGCTGTGCCAGGCCAGGCCAGCTGGTGCCAGGCCAGGCCAGGCCAGGCTGTGCTGGTGCCAGGCCAGGCCGGTGTCAGGCCAGGCCAGGCCAGGCCAGGCCAGGCCAGGCCAGGCCAGGCCAGCCAGCCAGGCCAGGCCAGGCTGTGCTGTGCCAGCTGCGCTGGTGCTGCGCTGCGCCAGGCCAGGCCAGGCCAGCCAGCCAGGCCAGCCAGCTGTGCCAGCTGTGCTGCGCCAGGCCAGGCCAGGCCAGCCAGGCCAGCCAGCCAGGCCAGGCCAGGCCAGGCCAGGCCGTGCCAGCCAGGCCAGCTGTGCTGTGCCAGGCCGGTGCCAGGCCAGGCCAGGCCAGGCCAGGCCAGGCCAGGCCAGGCCAGGCCGTGCCAGCCAGGCTGTGCCAGGCCAGCTGGTGGCCAGGCCAGGCCAGGCCAGCCAGGCCAGCCAGGCCAGCTGTGCTGTGCTGTGCCAGGCCAGGCCAGGCCAGGCCAGGCCAGGCCAGCTGTGCCAGCTGTGCCAGGCTGTGCCAGGCCAGCTGTGCCAGGCCAGTCAGGCCAGGCCAGGCCAGGCCAGCCAGGCCAGGCCAGGCCAGGCCAGGCCAGCCAGGCCGTGTCAGGCCAGCCAGGCCAGCCAGGCCAGGCCAGGCCAGGCCAGGCCAGGCCAGGCCAGCCAGCCGTGCCAGCCAGCCAGGCCAGGCCAGGCCAGGCTTGTGCCAGGCCAGCCAGCTGTGCTGTGCCAGGCCAGGCCAGGCCAGGCCAGGCCAGCCTGTGCCAGGCCAGGCCAGGCCAGGCCAGGCCAGGCCAGGCCAGCCAGGCCAGGCCAGGCCAGGCCAGGCCGTCAGGCCAGGCCAGGCCAGCCAGCTGTGCCAGGCCGTGCCAGGCCAGGCCAGGCCAGGCCAGGCTGCGCTCAGGCCAGGCCAGGCCAGGCCGGTGCCAGGCCAGGCCAGCCAGTCAGGCCAGGCCAGGCCAGGCCAGGCCAGCCAGGCCAGGCCAGGCCAGCCAGCCAGGCCAGGCCAGGCCAGGCCAGGCCAGCCAGGCCAGTCAGGCCAGGCCAGGCCAGGCCAGGCCAGGCCAGGCCAGGCCAGGCTTCAGGCCAGGCCAGGCCAGGCCAGGCCAGCCAGGCCAGGCCAGGCCAGCCAGGCCAGGCCAGCCAGCCAGGCCAGGCTGGTGCTGTGCCAGCCAGCTGCGCTGCGCTTGCGCCAGGCCAGGCCAGGCCAGGCCAGGCCGTGCCAGGCCAGCTGTGCCAGGCCAGCCAGCTGCGCTGCGCTGCGCTGTGCCAGGCCAGCTGGTGCTGTGCCAGGCCAGGCTGTGCCAGGCCAGGCCAGGCCAGGTCAGGCCAGGCTGTGCTGTGCTGTGTCAGGCCAGGCCAGTCAGGCCAGGCCAGGCCAGGCCAGGCCAGGCCACCAGGCCAGGCCACCAGGCCAGGCCAGTTGCGCCAGGCCAGGCCAGCCAGGCCAGGCCAGGCCAGCCAGGCCAGGCCAGCTGTGTCAGGCCAGGCTGTACAGGCCAGGCCAGCTGTGCTGTGCTGTGCCAGCCAGGCCAGGCCAGGCCAGCTGTGCTGTGCTGTGCTGTGCCGTGCCAGGCCAGCTGGTGCTGCGCTGTGCCAGGCCAGCCAGCCAGGCCACAGGCCAGGCCAGGCCAGCCAGGCCAGGCCAGGCCAGGCCAGGCCAGGCCAGGCCAGGCCAGGCCAGGCCAGGCCAGGCCAGGCCAGGCCAGGCTGTGCTGTGCCAGGCTGCGCTGGTGCTGCGCCAGGCCAGGCCAGGCCAGCTGCGCTGTGCCAGGCCGTGCCAGCCAGCCAGCCAGCTGTGCTGTGCCAGCTGTGCCAGGCTGTGCTGCGCTGCGCTGTGCTGTGCCAGCCAGGCCAGGCCAGGCCAGGCCAGCCAGGCCAGGCTGTGCTGCGCTGCGCCAGCCAGGCCAGCCAGGCTGCGCTGCGCTGCGCTGCGCTGTGCTGCGCTGTGCTGTGCCAGGCTGTGCCTGTGCCAGCCAGGCCAGGCCAGGCTGTGCCAGGCCAGGCCAGCCAGGCTGTGCCAGCCAGGCCAGCCAGCTGTGCCAGGCCAGGCCAGGCCAGGCCAGGCCAGCCAGCTGCGCTGGTGCCAGGCCAGCCAGGCCAGGCCAGGCCAGGCCAGGCCAGGCCAGGCCAGGCCAGGCCAGCCAGGCCAGGCCAGGCCAGGCTGGTGCTGTGCTGTGCCAGGCTGCGCTGCGCTGCGCTGCGCCAGGCCAGGCCAGGCCAGGCCAGCCAGGCCAGGCCAGGCCAGGCCAGGCCAGGCCAGCCAGGCCGGTGCCAGGCCAGGCCGGTGTCAGGCCAGCCAGGCCAGGCTGTGTCAGGCCAGGCCAGCTGTGCTGCGCTGTGCTGTGCCAGCCAGGCCAGGCCAGGCCAGCTGCGCTGCGCTGTGCCAGCCAGCCAGGCCAGGCCAGGCCAGGTCAGGCCAGGCCGTGCTGCGCTGCGCTGCGCCAGGCCAGCTGCGCCAGGCCAGCTGTGCTGTGCCAGCCAGGCCAGGCCAGGCCAGGCCAGGCCAGCCAGGCCAGCTGGTGCTGCGCTGCGCTGCGCTGTGCCAGGCCAGGCCAGGCTGGTGCCAGGCCAGGCCAGGCCAGCCAGGCCAGGCCAGCCAGGCCAGGCCAGCTGTGCTGCGCCAGGCCAGGCTGCGCTGGTGCTGTGCCAGGCCAGGCTGCGTCAGGCCAGGCCAGGCCAGGCCAGCCGCCAGGCCAGGCCAGGCCAGCTGGTGCTGTGCCAGGCCGTGCCAGCCAGGCTGCGCCAGGCCAGGCTGTGCCAGGCCAGGCCAGGCCAGCCAGGCCAGGCCAGGCCAGGCCAGGCCAGGCCAGCTGCGTCAGGCCAGGCCGTGTCAGGCCAGGCCAGGCTTCAGGCCAGGCCAGGTCAGGCCAGGCCAGGCCAGGCCGGTGGCCAGGCCAGGCCAGGCCAGGCCAGCCAGGCCAGCTGTGCTGTGCCAGGCCAGGCCGTGTCAGGCCAGGCCAGGCCAGGCCAGCCAGGCCAGGCCGTGTCAGGCCAGGCCGTCAGGCCAGGCCGCCAGGCCAGGCCAGCTCAGGCCAGGCCAGGCCAGGCTGTGCCAGGCTGTGCTGTGCCAGCCAGGCCAGCCAGCCAGGCCAGGCCAGGCCAGGCCAGGCCAGGCTGTGCTGTGCTGTGCCAGGCTGCGCTGGTGCCAGGCCAGGCCGGTGGCCAGGCCAGGCCAGTGCCAGGCCAGGCCAGGCCAGGCCAGGCCAGGCCAGCCAGCCAGGCCAGGCCAGGCCAGGCCAGGCCAGGCCAGGCCAGGCCAGCCAGCCAGCCAGGCCGCCAGCCAGGCCAGGCCAGGCCAGGCCAGGCCAGGCTCAGGCCAGGCCAGGCCAGCCAGGCCAGCCAGGCCAGCCAGCTGTGCTGTGCCAGGCCAGCTGCGTCAGGCCAGCCAGGCCAGGCCAGCTTGTGCCAGGCCAGCTGCGCCAGCCAGGCCAGGCCAGCCAGCCAGCCAGGCCAGGCCAGGCCAGGCCAGGCCAGGCCAGCCAGCCAGGCCAGCCAGGCCAGCTGCGCTGCGCCAGGCCAGCCAGTCAGGCCAGGCCAGGCCAGGCCAGGCTGGTGTCAGGCCAGCCAGGCCAGGCTGCGTCAGGCCAGGCCAGCCAGCCAGCCAGGCCAGGCCAGGCCAGGCCAGGCTGTGCCAGGCCAGGCTGTGCCAGCCAGCCAGCCAGGCCAGGCCAGGCCAGGCCAGCTGCGCTGCGCCAGGCTGCGCTGGTGCCAGGCCAGGCCAGGCCAGGCCAGGCCAGGCCAGCCAGGCTGTGCTGCGCTGCGCCAGGCCAGGCCAGCTGGTGCCAGGCCAGGCCAGGCCAGGCCAGGCCAGGCCAGGCCAGGCTGTGCCAGGCCAGGCCAGGCCAGGCCAGGCCAGGCCAGGCCAGGCCAGCCAGCCAGGCCAGGCCAGCTGCGCCAGGCCAGGCCAGCCAGCCAGGCCAGGCCAGGCCAGGCCAGGCCGTGCCAGGCCAGGCCAGCTGCGCTGTGCCAGGCCAGGCCAGGCCAGGCCAGGCCAGGCCAGCTGTGCCAGCCAGGCCAGGCCAGGCCAGCCAGGCCGTGCCAGGCCAGGCCGGTGTCAGGCCAGGCCAGGCCAGCCAGGCTCAGGCCAGGCCAGGCTGCGCCAGGCCAGGCCAGGCCAGGTCAGGCCAGGCCAGGCCAGGCCAGGCCAGGCCAGCCAGGCCAGGCTCAGGCCAGGCCAGCTGGTGCCAGGCCAGGCCAGGCCAGGCCAGGCCAGCCAGGCCAGGCCAGGCCAGGCCAGGCCAGGCCAGCCAGGCCAGCCAGGCCAGGCCAGCTGCGTCAGGCCAGGCCAGCCAGCCAGGCCAGTTGCGCCAGGCCAGGCCAGCTCAGGCCAGCCAGGTCAGGCCAGCCAGCTGTGCCAGGCCAGGCCAGGCCAGGCCGTGCCAGGCCAGGCCAGGCCAGGCCAGGCCAGCCAGGCCAGCCGCCAGGCCAGGCCAGGCCAGGCCAGGCCAGGCCAGGCCAGGCCAGGCCAGGCCAGGCCAGGCCAGCCAGGTCAGGCCAGGCCAGGCCAGGCCAGGCCAGGCCAGGCCAGGCCAGGCCAGGCCAGGCCAGGCCAGGCCAGCTGTGCTGTGCTGCGCTGCGCCAGGCCAGGCCAGGCCAGGCCAGCCAGGCCAGGCCGGTGCCAGGCCAGCTGCGCTGTGCCAGGCCAGGCTGTGTCAGGCCAGCCAGGCTGCGCTGCGCCAGCCAGGCCAGGCCAGGCCAGGCCAGGCCAGCCAGGCCAGGCCAGGCCAGGCCAGGCCAGGCCAGGCCAGGCCAGGCCAGGCCAGGCCAGGCCAGGCCAGGCCAGGCCAGGCCAGGCCAGTCAGGCCAGGCCAGGCCAGGCCAGGCCAGGCCTGTGCCAGGCCAGGCCAGGCCAGGCCAGGCCAGCTTGCGCCAGGCCAGGCCAGGCCAGGCCAGGCCAGGCCAGGCCGCCAGCCAGGCCAGGCCAGGCCAGCCAGGCCAGGCCAGGCCAGGCCAGGCCAGCCAGCCAGCCAGGCCAGGCCAGGCCAGGCTGCGCTGTGCCAGGCCAGCCAGGCTGTGCCGTGCCAGGCCAGGCCACCAGGCCAGGCCAGGCCAGCTGTGCCAGGCCGTGCCAGGCCAGCCAGGCCAGCCAGGCCAGGCCGTGCTGCGCCAGGCCAGGCCAGGCCAGGCCAGGCCAGGCCAGGCCAGCCAGCCAGGCCAGGCCAGGCCAGGCCAGGCCAGGCTGTGCCAGGCCAGGCCAGGCCAGGCCAGGCTGCGCTGTGCCAGCCAGGCCAGGCCAGGCCAGGCTGTGCTGTGCCAGGCTGTGCTGTGCCAGGCCAGGCCAGGCCAGTCAGGCCAGCCAGCCAGCTGTGCCAGGCCAGCTGTGTCAGGCCAGGCCAGTTGTGCCAGGCCAGCCAGGCCAGCCAGGCCACAGCCAGGCCAGCCGTGCCAGGCCAGGCCAGCCAGCCAGGCTGCGCTGTGCCAGCCAGGCTGTGCTGTGCTGCGCTGCGCCAGGCCAGGCCAGGCCAGGCCAGGCCAGGCTGGTGCTGTGCTGTGCCGTGCCAGGCCAGGCCAGGCCAGGCCGTGCTGTGCCAGGCCAGGCCAGGCCAGGCCAGCCAGCTGCGCTGTGCCAGCCAGCCAGCTGCGCCAGGCCAGGCCAGGCCAGGCCAGGCCAGGCTGTGCTGTGCCAGGCTGTGCTCAGGCCAGGCCAGCCAGGCCAGGCCAGGCCAGGCTGTGCCAGCCAGCCAGCTGTGCCAGCCAGGCTGCGCTGTGCTGTGCCAGCCAGGCTGTGTCAGGCCAGCTGTGCTGTGCTGTGCCAGGCTGTGCCAGGCTGTGCTGTGCCAGGCCAGCTGTGCCAGGCCAGCTGGTGTCAGGCCAGCTGTGTCAGGCCAGGCTGCGCTGTGCTGTGCCAGGCTGTGCCAGGCCAGGCCAGGCCAGGCCAGGCCAGGCCAGGCCAGCCAGGCCGTGCCAGGCCAGGCCAGGCCAGGCCAGGCCAGGCCAGGCCAGGCCAGCTGCGCTGTGCCAGGCCAGCTGGTGTCAGGCCAGCCAGGCCAGGCCAGGCCGTGCTGTGCCAGGCTGTGCCAGGCCAGGCCACAGGCCAGGCCAGGCCAGGCCAGCCAGGCTGCGCTGTGCTGTGCCAGGCCAGCCAGGCTGCGCTGTGCTGCGCTGTGCCAGGCCAGGCCAGGCCAGTCAGGCCAGCCAGCCAGGCTGTGTCAGGCCAGGCCAGGCCAGGCCAGGCCAGGCCGTGCCAGCCAGGCCAGGCTGTGCCAGCCAGCCAGGCCAGGCCAGCCAGCTGCGCTGTGCCAGCCAGCCAGGCCAGGCCAGGCCAGGCCAGCCAGCTGTGCTGCGCTGTGCTGTGCTGTGCTGTGCCAGCTGTGCCAGGCTGCGCTGTGTCAGGCCAGCTGCGTCAGGCCAGGCCAGGCCAGGCCAGGCCAGGCCAGGCCAGGCCAGGCCAGGCCAGGCCAGGCCAGGCCAGGCCAGGCCAGGCCAGGCCAGGCCGTGTCAGGCCAGGCCAGGCCAGGCCAGCCAGGCCAGGCCAGGCCAGGCCAGGCCAGGCCAGGCCAGCTGTGCTGCGCTGGTGCCAGGCCAGGCCAGGCCAGGCCAGCCAGGCTGTGCTGTGCTGTGCCAGGCCAGGCCGTGCTGTGCCAGGCCAGGCCAGGCCAGGCTGCGCTGCGCTGTGCCAGGCCAGCTTGTGCCAGGCCAGGCCAGGCCGTGCCAGGCCAGGCCAGCTGTGCCAGGCTGGTGCTGTGCTGTGCCAGGCCAGCTGTGCTGTGCTGTGCTGCGCTGTGCTGCGCTGTGCTGTGCTGTGCTGTGCTGCGCTGCGCTGTGCTGTGCTGTGCTGTGCCAGGCCGTGCTGTGCTGTGCTGTGCTGTGCCAGGCTGTGCTGTGCCAGGCCGTGCCGTGCCAGGCCAGCCAGGCTGTGCTGCGCTGTGCCAGGCCAGGCTGCGTCAGGCCAGGCCAGGCCAGGCTGCGTCAGGCCAGGCCAGGCCAGGCCAGGCCAGGCCAGGCCAGCCAGGCCAGCCAGGCCAGGCCAGCTGCGCCAGGCCAGGCCAGCTGCGCTGCGCTGCGCTGCGCCAGGCCAGGCCAGGCCAGGCCAGGCCAGGCCAGGCCAGCCAGCCAGGCCAGGCCAGGCCAGGCCAGGCCAGGCCAGCCAGGCTGTGCCAGGCCAGCTGCGCTGCGCTGCGCTGTGCCAGCCAGGCCAGCCAGGCCAGGCCAGGCCAGGCTGCGTCAGGCCAGGCCAGCTGTGCCAGGCCAGGCTTGTGCCAGGCCAGGCCAGGCCAGGCCAGGCCAGGCCAGGCCAGGCCAGGCCAGCTTGTGCCAGGCCAGGCCAGGCCAGGCCAGCCAGCTGTGCTGTGCTGTGTCAGGCCAGGCTGTGCCAGGCCAGGCCGTGCCAGCCAGGCCAGGCTGGTGCTGTGCCAGGCCAGGCCAGCCAGGCCAGGCCAGGCCAGGCCAGGCCAGGTCAGGCCAGCCAGCTGTGCTGTGCTGTGCCAGCCAGGCCAGGCCAGCCAGCCAGGCCAGGCCAGGCCGTGCTGTGCTGTGTCAGGCCAGGCCAGGCCAGGCCAGGCCAGCTGCGCTGTGCCAGCCAGGCCAGGCCAGGCCAGGCCAGCCAGGCTGTGCCAGGCCAGCTGCGCTTGCGCCAGGCCAGGCCAGGCCAGCTGTGCCAGGCCAGGCCAGGCCAGGCCAGCTGTGCTGTGCTGCGCTGCGCCAGGCCAGGCCAGGCCAGCTGCGCTTGCGCCAGGCCAGGCCAGCCAGGCCAGGCCAGGCCAGCCGGTGCCAGGCCAGGCCAGGCCAGGCCAGCCGCCAGGCCAGGCTGTGCTGTGCTGTGCTGCGCTGTGCTGTGCCAGCCAGGCTGTGCCAGGCCAGTTGCGCCAGGCCAGGCTGTGCTGTGCTGTGCCAGGCCAGTTGCGCCAGGCCAGGCCAGGCTGTGCTGTGCCAGGCCGTGCCAGGCCAGGCCGTGCTGTGCCAGGCCAGGCCAGCCAGGCCAGCCAGCCAGCTGTGCCAGGCCAGCTGTGCTGTGCCAGGCCAGGCTGTGGCCAGGCCAGGCCAGCCAGGCCAGCTGTGCCAGCCAGGCCAGCCGGTGCCAGGCCAGCTGCGCTGTGCTGTGCCAGGCCAGTTGTGCCAGGCCAGGCTGGTGCTGTGCTGTGCCAGGCTGGTGCTGTGCCAGGCCAGGCTGTGCCAGGCCAGGCCAGCCTGTGCCAGGCCAGTTGCGCCAGGCCAGCTGTGCCAGCCAGGCTGGTGCTGTGCTGTGCTGTGCTGTGCTGTGCTGTGCTGTGCTGTGCTGTGCTGGTGCCAGGCCAGCTGTGCTGTGCCAGGCCGTGCCGTGCCAGGCCAGGCTGTGCTGTGCTGTGCCAGGCTGTGCTGCGCTGTGCCAGGCTGTGCTGTGCCAGGCTGTGCCAGGCTGTGCTGCGCTGTGCTGTGCCAGCCAGGCTGGTGCTGTGCCAGGCTGTGCCAGGCCAGGCTGTGTCAGGCCAGGCCAGGCCAGCCAGCCAGGCCAGGCTGTGCCAGGCTGTGCTGTGTCAGGCCAGCTGTGCCAGGCCAGGCTGCGTCAGGCCAGGCCAGCCAGGCCGTGCCAGCCAGCCAGGCCAGGCCAGCTGTGCTGTGCTGGTGCTGTGCTGTGCTGCGCTGCGCTGCGCTGCGCTGTGCTGTGCCAGCCAGCCAGCTGTGCTGTGCCAGGCTGTGCCAGGCTGGTGCCAGGCCAGGCCAGGCTGTGCTGTGTCAGGCCAGGCCAGGCCAGGCCAGGCCAGGCCGTGCCAGCCAGCCAGGCCGTGCTGTGCCAGGCCAGGCCAGGCCAGGCCAGGCCAGGCCAGGCCAGGCCAGGCTGTGCTGCGCTGCGCTGTGCTGTGCTGGTGCCAGGCCAGGCCAGGCCAGGCCAGGCCAGGCCAGGCCAGGCCAGGCCAGGCCAGGCTGCGTCAGGCCAGGCCAGGCCAGGCCAGGCCAGGCCAGGCCAGCCAGGCCAGGCCAGCCAGCCGTGCCAGGCCAGGCCAGGCCAGGCCAGCCAGGCCAGGCCAGGCCAGGCCAGCCAGGCCAGGCCAGCCAGCCAGGCCAGGCCAGGCCAGGCCAGGCCAGGCCAGGCCAGGCCAGGCCAGGCCAGGCCAGGCCAGGCCAGGCCAGCTGGTGCCAGGCCAGGCCACAGGCCAGGCCAGCTGGTGTCAGGCCAGCCAGCCAGGCCAGCCAGGCCAGCCAGCCAGGCTGTGCTGGTGCCAGGCCAGGCCAGGCCAGGCCAGGCCAGGCCAGGCCAGTCAGGCCAGGCCAGGTCAGGCCAGGCCAGTCAGCCAGGCCAGGCCAGGCCAGCCGTGCCAGGCCAGCCAGTCAGGCCAGCCAGGCCGTGCCAGCCAGGCCAGCTGGTGTCAGGCCAGCCAGCTGCGCTGCGCTGCGCTGCGCCAGGCCAGCCAGTCAGGCCAGCCAGGCTGCGCTGGTGCCAGGCCAGCCAGCCAGGCTGCGCCAGGCCAGGCTGTGCTGTGCTGTGCCAGCCAGCCAGGCCAGGCCGGTGCCAGCCAGGCCAGGCTGGTGCTGTGCTGTGCCAGCCAGCCAGGCCAGCCAGGCCAGCCAGGCCAGGCTGCGTCAGGCCAGGCCAGGCCAGCCAGGCCAGTCAGCCAGGCCAGCCGGTGCCAGGCCAGGCCAGGCCAGCCAGCCAGCCAGGCTGTGCTGTGTCAGGCCAGCCAGGCTGTGCTCAGGCCAGGCCAGCCAGGCCAGGCCAGGCCAGGCCAGGCCAGGCCAGGCCAGGCCAGCCAGGCCAGGCCAGGCCAGGCCAGGCCAGGCCAGTCAGGCCAGGCCGGTGGCCAGGCCAGCCAGGCCAGGCTGGTGCTGTGCCAGCCAGCCAGGCCAGCCAGCTGCGCTGCGCTGTGCCAGGCCAGGCCAGCCAGGCCAGCCAGGCCAGCCAGCCAGGCTGTGTCAGGCCAGGCCAGGCCGTGCTGTGCTGTGCTGCGCTGTGCCAGCCAGGCTGCGCCAGGCCAGGCCGGTGCCAGCCAGGCCAGGCCAGGCCAGGCCAGGCCAGGCCAGGCCAGGCCAGGCCAGGCCAGGCCAGGCCAGGCCAGGCCAGGCTGTGCTGTGCTGTGCCAGCCAGGCTGTGCTGTGCTGTGCTGTGCCAGGCCAGCTGTGTCAGGCCAGGCCAGGCCAGGCCAGGCTGGTGCCAGGCCAGCCAGGCCAGGCCAGCTGTGCCAGCCAGGCCAGCTGTGCTGCGCTGCGCTGCGCCAGGCCAGGCCAGGTCAGGCCAGGCTGCGTCAGGCCAGCCAGGCCAGCCAGGCCAGGCCAGGCCAGGCCAGGCCAGGCCGGTGTCAGGCCAGGCCAGGCCAGCTGCGCTGCGCTGTGCTGTGCCAGCCAGCCAGGCCAGCCAGCCAGGCCAGGCCAGGCCAGGTGCCAGGCCAGCTGGTGTCAGGCCAGGCCGTGTCAGGCCAGGCTGGTGCCAGGCCAGCCAGTCAGGCCAGGCCAGCTGTGCTGTGCCAGCCAGCCAGGCCGTGCCGTGCCAGGCCAGCCAGGTCAGGCCAGCCAGGCTGTGCCAGGCTGTGCCAGGCCGTGCCAGGCCAGGCCAGGCCGCCAGGCCAGGCCAGGCCAGCCAGGCCAGGCCAGGCCAGGCCAGCCAGGCCAGGCCAGGCCAGGCCAGGCTGTGCCAGGCCGTGCCAGGCCAGGCCAGGCCAGCCAGGCCAGGCCAGGCCACAGCCAGGCCAGGCCAGGCCAGCTTGCGCCAGGCCAGGCCGGTGTCAGGCCAGGCCAGGCCACAGCCAGGCCAGGCCAGCTGTGGCCAGGCCAGCCAGGCCAGGCCAGCCAGGCCAGCCAGGCCAGGCCAGCCAGGCCAGCTGTGCCAGGCCAGCTGTGCCAGCCAGGCCAGCTGCGCCAGGCCAGGCCAGGCCAGGCCAGCCAGGCCAGCCAGGCTGCGCTGCGCTGTGCTGTGCCAGGCTGGTGCTGTGCTGTGCTGTGCCAGGCCAGGCTGGTGGCCAGGCCAGGCTGCGCCAGGCCAGGCCAGCCAGGCCGGTGCTGTGCCAGCTGTGCCAGCCAGGCTGTGCCAGGCCAGCTGGTGTCAGGCCAGGCCAGCCAGCTGCGCCAGCCAGGCCAGGCCAGGCCGGTGCCAGGCCAGGCCAGCCAGGCCAGCCAGGCCAGGCTGCGCTGTGCTGTGCCAGCTGTGCCAGGCCAGGCTGTGCTGTGCTGTGCTGTGCCAGGCCGTGCTGTGCCAGGCCGTGCCAGGCCAGCCAGGCTGTGCCAGGCTGTGCTGGTGCTGTGCCAGGCCAGCTGTGTCAGGCCAGGCCAGGCCAGGCCAGCCAGGCTGCGCCAGGCCAGGCCAGCTGTGGCCAGGCCAGCCAGGCCAGGCTGGTGCTGTGCTGTGCCAGGCCAGCTGTGCTGTGCTGTGCTGCGCTGTGCTGTGCCAGCTGTGCTGTGCCAGCCAGCCAGGCCAGCCAGGCCAGCCAGGCCAGCCAGGCTGTGCTGTGCCAGGCCAGGCCAGGCCAGGCCAGGCCTGTGCCAGGCCAGGCCAGGCCACAGCCAGGCCAGGCCAGGCCAGGCCAGCCTGTGCCAGGCCAGGCCTGTGCCAGGCCAGGCCAGCCAGGCCAGGCCAGCTTGTGCCAGGCCAGCCAGGCCAGCCAGCCAGGCCAGCCAGGCCAGGCCAGCCAGGCCAGGCCAGGCCAGGCCAGGCCGTGCTGTGCTGTGCCAGGCCAGGCCAGCTTGCGCCAGGCCAGCCAGGCCAGGCTGCGCTGTGCTGCGCTGTGCTGTGCTGTGCCAGGCTGGTGCTGTGCCAGGCTGTGCTGTGCCAGGCTGTGCTGTGCCAGCCAGGCCAGCCAGGCCAGGCCAGCTGGTGCTGTGCTGTGCCAGGCCAGGCCAGGCCAGGCCAGGCCAGGCCAGGCTGTGCTGTGCCAGGCCAGGCCAGGCCAGGCCAGGCCAGCTGTGCTGTGCTGTGCTGCGCTGTGCCAGCCAGCCAGCTGTGCTGTGCTGCGCTGGTGCCAGGCCAGGCCAGCCAGGCTGTGCTGTGCCAGGCCAGGCCAGGCCGGTGGCCAGGCCAGGCCAGGCCAGGCCAGGCCAGGCTGCGCTGTGCCAGGCCAGCTGGTGCTGTGCCAGGCCAGCTGTGTCAGGCCAGGCCAGGCCAGGCCAGGCCAGGCCAGCCAGGCCAGGTCAGCCAGGCCAGGCCAGGCTGCGCTGCGCTGTGCTGTGCTGTGCCAGGCCAGGCCAGGCCAGGCCAGGCCAGGCCAGGCCAGGCTGTGCCAGCCAGGCCAGGCCACCAGGCCAGGCCAGGCCAGGCCAGCCAGGCCAGGCCAGCCAGCCAGGCCAGGCCAGGCCAGGCCGTGCTGTGCCAGGCCAGGCCAGGCCAGGCCAGGCCAGGCCAGCCAGGCCGTGCCAGGCCAGGCCAGGCCAGGCCAGGCCAGGCCAGCCAGGCCAGCCGTGCCAGGCCAGGCCAGGCCAGGCCAGCCAGGCCAGGCCAGCTGTGCCAGGCCAGCCAGCCAGCCAGGCCAGCCAGGCCAGGCCGGTGCTGTGCCAGCCAGGCCAGGCCAGCTCAGGCCAGGCCAGTTGTGCCAGGCCAGGCTGGTGCCAGGCCAGCTGTGTCAGGCCAGGCCAGGCCAGGCCAGTCAGCCAGGCCAGCCAGCCAGGCCAGGCCAGCTGTGGCCAGGCCAGGCCAGCTGTGCTGTGCTGCGCTGCGCTGTGCTGTGCTGTGCTGCGCTGGTGCCAGGCCAGGCCAGGCCAGGCCAGCCAGGCCAGGCCAGGCCAGGCCAGGCCAGGCCAGGCCAGGCTGGTGTCAGGCCAGGCCAGGCCAGGCCAGCTGCGCTGTGCCAGGCCAGCTGGTGCTGTGCCAGCCAGGCCAGCCAGGCCAGCTGTGTCAGGCCAGCTGTGGCCAGGCCAGGCTGTGCTGTGCCAGGCCAGGCCAGCCAGCCAGGCTGTGCTGGTGCTGTGCCAGGCTGTGCTGTGCCAGGCTGTGCTGTGCTGTGCTGTGCCAGCCAGGCCAGGCTGTGCCAGCCAGCCAGGCTGTGTCAGGCCAGCTGTGTCAGGCCAGCTGTGCCAGCCAGCCAGGCCAGGCCAGCTGGTGCTGTGCTGTGCTGTGCCAGGCCAGGCCAGGCTGGTGTCAGGCCAGGCCAGGCCAGGCCAGGCCAGGCCAGGCTGCGTCAGGCCAGGCCGGTGCTGTGCCAGGCCAGGCTGGTGCTGCGCCAGGCCAGGCCAGGCCAGGCCAGGCCAGGCCAGGCCAGGCCGGTGCCAGGCCAGCCAGGCCAGGCCAGGCCAGGCCAGGCCAGGCCAGGCCAGGCCAGCCAGGCCAGGCCAGGCCAGGCTGCGCTGTGCCAGGCCAGGCCAGGCCAGGCCAGGCCAGGCTGTGCTGTGCCAGGCCAGCTGTGTCAGGCCAGGCCGGTGTCAGGCCAGCCAGCCAGCCAGCTGTGCTGTGCTGTGCTGCGCCAGGCCAGGCCAGCTGTGCCAGGCCAGCCAGGCCAGGCCAGGCCAGGCCAGGCCAGGCCGCCAGGCCAGGCCAGCTGTGTCAGGCCAGCCAGCTGTGCCAGGCCAGCTGTGTCAGGCCAGCCAGCTGTGCTGTGCCAGGCCAGGCTGTGCTGGTGCTGTGCCAGGCCAGGCCAGGCTGTGCTGTGCTGTGCTGTGCCAGCCAGCCAGGCCAGGCTGTGCCAGCCAGCCAGGCTGGTGCTGTGCTGTGCTGTGCCAGCCAGCCAGGCCAGGCCAGCCAGCCAGGCCAGGCCAGGCCAGCCAGGCCAGGCCGTGCCAGGCCAGGCCAGGCCAGGCCAGGCCAGGCTGTGCCAGGCCAGGCCAGCCGTGCCAGGCCAGGCCAGCCAGTCAGGCCAGGCTGCGCTGTGCTGTGCCAGGCTGCGCTGTGCTGTGCCAGGCCAGGCCGGTGTCAGGCCAGGCTGTGCCAGCCAGGCTGTGCCAGGCTGCGCTGTGCTGCGCTGCGCTGTGCCAGGCCAGCTGCGCTGCGCCAGGCCAGCCAGTCAGGCCAGCCAGCCAGGCCAGGCCAGCCAGCCAGGCTGTGTCAGGCCAGGCCAGGCCAGGCCAGGCCAGGCCAGGCCAGCCAGCCAGCCAGGCCAGGCCAGCTGTGCTGTGCTGTGCTGTGCCAGGCTGTGCTGGTGCCAGGCCAGGCTGTGCCAGGCTGTGCTGTGCTGTGCCAGCTGTGCCAGGCCAGGCCAGGCTGTGCCGTGCCAGGCCAGGCTGTGCCAGGCCAGGCCAGGCTGTGTCAGGCCAGGCCAGCTTGTGCCAGGCCAGGCTGGTGCTGCGCCAGGCCAGGCCAGGCCAGGCCAGGCCAGGCCAGGCCAGGCCAGGCCAGGCCAGGCCAGGCCAGGCCAGGCCAGGCCAGGCCAGGCTGCGCTGTGCCAGCCAGCCAGGCCAGGCTGCGCCAGCCAGCCAGGCCAGCCAGGCCAGCTGCGCTGTGCCAGGCCAGGCCAGGCCAGGCCAGCTGCGCCAGGCCAGCCAGGCCAGGCCAGCCAGGCCAGGCCAGGCCAGGCCGTGCTGCGCCAGGCCAGGCCAGGCCAGCCAGGCCAGGCCAGGCCAGGCCGCCAGGCCAGGCCAGGCTGTGTCAGGCCAGGCCAGGCCAGGCCAGGCCAGCTGCGCCAGGCCAGGCCGCCAGGCCAGGCCAGCCAGGCCAGCCAGGCCAGGCCAGGCCAGGCCAGCCAGGCCAGGCCAGGCTGTGGCCAGGCCAGCCAGGCCAGGCCACAGGCCAGGCCAGGCCAGCCAGGCCAGGCTGCGTCAGGCCAGGCCGGTGCTGTGCCAGGCCAGCTGTGTCAGGCCAGGCCAGGCCAGGCCAGGCCAGGCCAGGCCAGGCCAGGCCAGGCCAGCCAGGCCAGCTGTGCCAGGCCAGGCTGTGTCAGGCCAGGCCAGCCAGGCCAGCCAGGCCAGGCCAGCCAGGCCAGGCCAGGCCAGGCTGCGCTGGTGCTGCGCCAGGCCAGGCCAGCCAGGCCAGGCCAGCTGCGCCAGGCCAGGCCAGGCTGTGCCAGGCCAGGCCAGGCCAGCCAGCCAGGCCAGGCCAGGCCAGGCTGTGCCAGCCAGGCCAGTCAGGCCAGGCCAGGCCAGGCCAGGCTGGTGGCCAGGCCAGGCCAGGCCAGGCCAGTCAGGCCAGGCCGTGTCAGGCCAGCTGTGTCAGGCCAGCTGTGCCAGGCCAGGCCAGGCCAGGCCAGCCGCCAGGCCAGGCTGTGCCAGGCCAGGCCAGGCTGTGCTGTGCTGTGCTGCGCTGTGCCAGGCCAGCTGTGTCAGGCCAGGCCAGCCAGGCCAGGCCAGCCAGGCTGTGCCAGGCCAGGCCAGGCCAGGCTTCAGGCCAGGCCAGCCAGGCCAGGCCAGCCAGGCCAGGCTGTGCCAGCCAGCCAGCCAGGCCAGGCCAGGCCAGCCAGCCAGCCAGGCCAGGCCAGGCCAGCCAGCTGTGCCAGGCCAGGCCAGTCAGCCAGGCCAGGCCAGCTGTGCTGTGCCAGCCAGCCAGCCAGGCCAGGCCAGCCAGCTGTGCCAGGCCAGCCAGGCCAGGCTGTGCTGCGCTGTGCTGTGCCAGCCAGGCCAGGCCAGCTGTGCTGTGCTGCGCTGTGCTGTGCCAGGCTGTGCTGGTGCCAGGCCAGGCCAGCTTGCGCCAGGCCAGGCTGTGCTGTGCTGTGCCAGGCCAGCCAGGCTGTGCCAGGCCAGCCAGGCCAGGCCAGGCCAGGCCAGGCCGTGCTGTGCCAGGCCAGGCCAGGCCAGGCCAGGCCAGGCCAGCTGTGTCAGGCCAGCTGTGCCAGGCTGTGCTGCGCTGCGCTGGTGCTGTGCTGTGCTGTGCCAGGCCAGCTGTGTCAGGCCAGGCCAGCCAGGCTGTGCCAGGCCAGGCCAGCTGCGCTGCGCTGTGCCAGCCAGGCCAGCCAGCCAGGCCAGGCCAGCCAGGCCAGGCCAGTTGTGCCAGGCCAGCTGTGTCAGGCCAGCCAGCCAGGCCAGGCCAGCCAGCCAGGCCAGGCCAGCCAGGCTGTGCCAGCCAGGCCAGGCCAGGCCAGGCCAGGCCAGGCCAGCCAGGCCAGGCCAGCCAGCCAGGCCAGGCTGTGCCAGCCAGCCAGGCCAGCCAGCCAGGCCAGGCCAGCCAGGCCAGCCAGGCCAGCCAGGCCAGCCAGGCCAGTCAGCCAGGCCAGCTGTGCCAGGCCAGCCAGGCCAGGCCAGGCCAGCCAGGCCGTGCCAGCCAGGCCAGGCTGTGCCAGGCCGTGCCAGGCCAGGCCAGGCCAGGCCAGGCCAGCTGCGTCAGGCCAGCCAGGCCAGGCCAGGCCAGGCCAGGCCAGGCCAGGCCAGGCCAGGCCAGGCCGCCAGGCCAGGCCAGGCCAGCCAGGCCAGGCCAGGCCAGGCCAGGCCAGGCCAGGCCAGGCAGGCCAGGCCAGCTGTGTCAGGCCAGGCCAGGCCAGGCCAGCCAGGCCAGGCCAGGCCAGCCAGGCCAGGCCAGGCCAGGCCAGGCCACCAGGCCAGGCCAGGCCGTGGCCAGGCCAGGCTCAGGCCAGGCCAGGCCAGGCCAGGCCAGGCCAGGCCAGGCCAGCCAGCCAGGCCAGGCCAGGCCAGGCCAGGCCAGGCCAGGCCAGTCAGGCCAGGCCAGTTGCGCCAGGCCAGGCCAGGCCAGGCCAGCCAGGCCAGGCCAGTCAGGCCAGCCAGCTGTGCCAGGCTGCGCTGGTGCCAGGCCAGGCCAGGCCAGCCAGCCAGCCAGGCCAGGCCAGTCAGGCCAGGCCAGGCCAGGCCAGGCCAGGCCAGCTGGTGTCAGGCCAGCCAGGTCAGGCCAGGCCAGGCCAGGCCAGTCAGCCAGGCCAGGCCAGGCCAGGCCAGGCCAGGCCAGGCCAGGCCAGGCCAGGCCAGCTGTGCCAGGCCAGCTGGTGTCAGGCCAGGCCAGGCCAGGCTGCGCTGTGCCAGGCCAGGCTGTGCTGTGCCAGGCCGTGCCAGCCAGCCAGGCCGTGCTGTGCCAGGCCAGCCAGCTGTGCCAGGCCAGGCCAGGCCAGGCCAGGCCAGGCCAGCTGCGTCAGGCCAGGCCGTGCCAGGCCAGCCAGGCCAGGCCAGCCAGGCCAGCCAGCCGTGCCAGGCCAGCTGTGCCAGGCCAGGCCAGGCCAGGCCGTGCCAGGCCAGCCAGGCCAGGCCAGGCCAGCCAGGCCGTGCCAGGCCAGGCCGTGCTGCGCCAGGCCAGCCAGGCCAGGCCGTCAGGCCAGGCCAGCCAGCCAGGCCAGCCAGGCCAGGCCAGGCCAGCCAGGCCAGCCAGCCAGCTGCGCTGTGCCAGGCCAGCCAGGCCAGGCCAGGCTGTGTCAGGCCAGCCAGCTGTGCTGTGCCAGGCCAGGCCAGGCCAGGCCAGGCCAGGCCAGCTGGTGCCAGGCCAGGCCGTGGCCAGGCCAGGCCAGGCCAGGCTGCGGCCAGGCCAGGCCAGGCCAGGCCAGGCCGGTGCTGTGCCAGGCCAGCCAGGCCAGGCCAGGCCAGGTCAGGCCAGGCCGTGCCAGCCAGGCCAGGCCAGGCCAGGCCAGGCCAGCTGTGCTGTGCTGTGCTGTGCCAGGCCAGCTGTGTCAGGCCAGGCTGTGCTGTGCCAGCCAGGCCAGGCCAGGCCAGCCAGGCCAGGCCAGGCCAGCCAGCCAGGCCAGGCCAGGCCAGGCCAGCCAGCTGTGCTGTGCTGTGCTGTGCTGCGCTGTGCCAGGCCAGGCTGCGTCAGGCCAGGCCAGGCCAGCCAGGCCAGGCCAGGCCAGGCCAGGCCAGGCCAGCCAGGCTGTGCCGTGCCAGGCCAGGCCAGGCCAGGCCAGGCCAGGCCAGTCAGGCCAGGCCAGCCAGCCAGGCTGCGCTGTGCTGTGCTGTGCCAGCCAGGCCAGGCCAGGCCAGGCCAGCCGCCAGGCCAGCCAGCTGTGCTGTGCTGTGCTGTGCTGTGCCAGGCCAGGCCAGGCCAGGCTGTGCTGTGCCAGGCCAGGCCGCCAGGCCAGGCCAGGCCAGGCCAGGCCAGGCCAGGCCAGGCCAGGCTGTGCCAGCCAGCCAGGCCAGCTGTGCCAGGCCAGGCCAGGCCAGGCCAGCTGTGCTGTGCTGGTGCTGTGCTGTGCCAGCTGTGCCAGCCAGCCAGCCAGCCAGCTGTGCTGCGCTGTGCCAGGCCGTGCCAGGCCAGCTGGTGGCCAGGCCAGGCCAGCCAGCCAGGCCAGGCCAGCCAGCCAGCCAGCCAGGCTGCGCTGTGCCAGGCCAGGCCAGGCCAGCTGCGCTGTGCCAGCCAGGCCAGGCTGTGCTGTGCTGCGCTGCGCTGCGCCAGGCCAGCTGTGCCAGGCTGTGCCAGGCCAGGCCAGCCAGCCAGGCCAGGCCAGGCTGTGCCAGGCCGTGCCAGGCCAGGCCAGCCAGGCCAGCCAGCTGCGCCAGCCAGGCCAGCTGCGTCAGGCCAGGCCAGGCCAGGCTGTGTCAGGCCAGGCCAGGCCAGGCCAGGCCAGGCTGTGTCAGGCCAGCTGTGTCAGGCCAGGCCAGGCCAGTTGTGCCAGGCCAGGCCAGGCTGTGTCAGGCCAGCCAGCCAGGCCAGGCCAGGCCAGGCCAGGCCAGGCTGCGCTGGTGCTGTGCTGTGCTGTGCCAGGCTGTGCTTGTGCCAGGCCAGCCAGGCCAGCTGCGCTGCGCCAGGCCAGGCCAGCTGGTGTCAGGCCAGGCCAGGCCAGGCCAGGCCAGTTGTGCCAGGCCAGGCCAGCCAGGCCAGGCCAGGCCAGGCTGTGTCAGGCCAGCTGTGTCAGGCCAGGCCAGGCCAGCTGTGCTGTGCCAGGCTGTGCCAGGCCAGGCCAGGCCAGGCCAGGCCAGGCCAGTTGTGCCAGGCCAGGCCAGGCCACAGCCAGGCCAGGCCAGGCCAGGCCAGGCCAGGCCAGGCCAGCTGCGCCAGGCCAGGCCAGCTGTGCCAGGCCAGCTGTGCTGTGCCAGGCCAGCTGTGTCAGGCCAGCCAGGCCAGGCTGTGCTGTGCCAGCCAGGCCAGCCAGTCAGGCCAGGCCAGCTGTGCCAGGCCAGCTGGTGTCAGGCCAGCTGTGCTGTGCTGGTGCTGTGCCAGGCCAGGCCTGTGCCAGGCCAGGCCAGGCCGTGCCAGGCCAGGCCAGCCAGGCTGTGCTGTGCCAGCTGTGCCAGGCCAGGCCAGGCCTGTGCCAGGCCAGGCCAGGCCAGCCAGGCCAGGCTGGTGGCCAGGCCAGGCCGTGTCAGGCCAGGCCAGGCCAGGCCAGGCCAGGCTGTGCCAGGCCGTGCTGCGCCAGGCCAGCTGTGCCAGGCCAGCCAGGCCAGGCCAGGCCAGGCCAGGCCAGGCCAGGCCAGGCTGCGCTGTGCTGTGCTGCGCTGTGCCAGGCCGTGCTGTGCTGTGTCAGGCCAGGCCGGTGCTGTGCCAGGCCAGGCCAGGCCAGGCCGTGCTGTGCTGTGCCGTGCCAGGCCAGCCAGGCCAGGCCAGCCAGGCCAGGCCAGGCCAGGCCAGGCCAGGCCGTGCTGTGCCAGGCCAGGCCAGGCCAGCCGTGCCAGGCCAGGCCAGCCAGGCTGTGCCAGGCCAGGCCAGGCTGGTGCCAGGCCAGGCCAGGCCAGCTGTGCTGTGCCAGGCCAGCTGTGCTGTGCCAGCTGTGCCAGGCCAGCCAGGCCAGGCCAGGCCAGGCCAGGCCAGCTGTGCCAGGCTGTGCTGGTGCTGTGCCAGGCTGCGCTGTGCTGCGCTGTGCCAGGCCAGGCCAGCCAGGCCAGCCAGGCCAGGCTGCGTCAGGCCAGCCAGCCAGGCCAGCTGTGTCAGGCCAGCCAGGCTGTGCCAGCCAGGCCAGCCAGCCAGGCTGTGCCAGGCCAGCTGGTGTCAGGCCAGCTGTGCTGTGCTGTGTCAGGCCAGGCCAGGCCAGGCCAGCCAGGCTGGTGCTGTGCCAGCCAGCTGTGCTGTGCCAGCTGTGCTGTGCCAGCTGTGCTGTGCCAGCCAGGCCAGCCAGGCCAGGCCAGCCAGGCTGTGCTGTGCTGGTGCCAGGCTGCGCCAGGCTGTGCCAGGCCAGGCCAGGCCGGTGCCAGGCCAGGCCGTGTCAGGCCAGGCCAGGCCAGGCCAGCCAGGCCAGGCCAGCCAGCTGTGCTGTGCCAGGCCAGCCAGGCCAGGCTGTGCCTGTGCCAGGCCAGGCCAGGCCAGGCCAGCCAGGCCAGGCCAGGCCAGGCCGTGCTGTGCCAGCCAGGCTGCGCCGTGCCAGGCCAGCTGCGCCAGGCCAGGCTGTGCCGTGCCAGCCAGGCCAGGCCAGGCTGTGCCAGCCAGGCTGTGTCAGGCCAGGCTGCGTCAGGCCAGCCAGGCCAGCTGTGCCAGGCTGCGCTGCGCTGCGCCAGGCTGTGCCAGGCCAGCCGTGCTGTGCTGTGTCAGGCCAGGCCAGCTTGTGCCAGGCCAGGCCAGCCAGGCTGTGCTGTGCTGTGCCAGGCCAGGCCAGGCCAGGCCAGCTGTGCCGTGCTGTGCCGTGCTGTGCCAGGCCGTGCTGTGCCAGGCCGTGCCGTGCCAGGCCAGGCCAGCTGTGCCGTGCTGTGCCAGGCTGTGCCAGCCAGGCTGCGCTGCGCCAGGCTGTGCCAGCCAGGCTGGTGCCAGGCCAGCTGGTGTCAGGCCAGGCCAGGCTGTGCCAGGCCAGCCGGTGCCAGGCCAGGCCACAGGCCAGGCCAGGCCAGGCCAGGCCAGGCCAGGCCAGGCCAGCCAGGCCAGGCCAGGCCAGGCCAGGCCAGGCCAGGCCAGCTGTGCTGTGCCGTGCTGCGCCAGGCCAGGCCAGGCCAGGCCAGCCAGGCCAGGCCAGGTCAGGCCAGGCCGTGCTGTGCTGTGTCAGGCCAGGCCAGGCTGCGTCAGGCCAGGCCAGCCGTGCCAGGCCAGCTGTGTCAGGCCAGCCAGGCCAGCCAGCTGTGCTGTGCCGTGCTGTGCCGTGCCAGCCAGGCTGTGTCAGGCCAGGCCGTGGCCAGGCCAGGCCAGCTGCGCTTGCGCCAGGCCAGCTGTGCTGCGCCAGGCCAGCCAGCCAGGCCAGGCCAGCCAGCCAGCCAGGCCAGGCTGGTGCTGTGCCAGGCCAGGCCAGGCCGTGCCAGGCCAGGCCAGGCCAGGCCAGGCCAGGCTGTGCTGCGCTGTGCTGTGCCAGGCTGTGCTGTGCTGGTGCTGTGCCAGGCTGTGCCAGGCCAGGCCAGGCCAGGCCAGCCAGGCCAGCCAGGCCAGCTGTGCTGCGCTGTGCTGTGCTGGTGCTGTGCCAGGCTGCGCTGTGCCAGGCCAGGCCAGCCAGGCCAGGCCAGCTGTGTCAGGCCAGCTGCGCTTGCGCCAGGCCAGCTGTGCTGTGCTGTGCTGCGCTGTGCTGCGCTGCGCTGCGCCAGCCAGGCCAGGCCAGGCCGTGCTGTGCCAGGCTGTGCCAGGCCAGGCTGGTGCTGTGCCAGGCCAGGCCAGGCCAGGCTGCGCTGGTGCTGCGCTGTGCCAGCCAGGCCAGGCCAGGCCAGGCCAGCTGTGCCAGCCAGGCCAGGCCAGGCCAGGCCAGGCCAGGCCAGCTGTGCTGTGCTGCGCTGTGCCAGGCCAGGCTGGTGCCAGGCCAGCTGCGCTGGTGCTGTGCTGTGCTGTGCTGTGCCAGGCCAGCTGTGCCGTGCTGTGCCAGGCTGTGCTGGTGCTGTGCCAGGCTGTGCTGTGCTGGTGCTGTGCTGTGCTGTGCTGTGCTGTGCCAGCTGCGCTGTGCTGTGCTGTGCCAGGCTGTGCTGTGTCAGGCCAGCTGTGCTGCGCTGTGCCAGGCCAGCTGTGCTGTGCTGTGCCAGGCTGTGCTGTGCTGCGCTGTGCCAGCCAGGCCAGGCCAGTCAGGCCAGGCCAGCCAGGCCAGGCCAGGCTGCGCTGTGCCAGGCCAGGCCAGGCCAGGCCAGGCCAGTCAGCCAGGCCAGGCCAGGCCAGGTCAGGCCAGGCCGGTGGCCAGGCCAGGCCAGCCAGGCCAGGCCAGGCCAGGCTGGTGCTGCGCTGCGCCAGGCCAGCTGCGCTGTGCCAGGCCAGGCCAGGCTGTGCTGTGCCAGGCCAGCCAGCCAGGCCAGGCCAGGCCAGGCCAGGCCAGCCAGGCTGTGCTGGTGCTGTGCTGTGCCGTGCCAGGCCAGGCTGTGCTGGTGCCAGGCCAGGCTGTGGCCAGGCCAGGCCAGGCCAGCCAGCCAGCCAGGCTGTGCCAGCCAGCCAGGCTGCGCTGGTGCCAGGCCAGCTGCGTCAGGCCAGGCCAGGCCGTGCTGTGCTGTGCCAGGCCGTGCTGCGCCAGGCCAGGCCAGCCAGGCTGCGCTGTGCCAGGCTGGTGCTGCGCTGCGCTGCGCTGGTGCTGCGCTGCGCCAGGCCAGGCCAGCCAGGCCAGCCAGCCAGGCCAGGCCAGCCAGCCAGCCAGGCTGTGCCAGGCCAGGCCAGGCCAGGCCAGGCCACAGGCCAGGCCAGGCCAGGCCAGGCCAGGCCAGCCAGCCAGGCCAGGCCAGGCCAGGCCGGTGCTGTGCCAGGCTGGTGCTGTGCCAGCCAGGCCAGGCCAGCTGTGCTGCGCTGTGCCAGGCCAGGCCAGGCCAGCCAGGCCAGGCCAGGCTGTGCCAGGCCAGGCCAGGCCAGGCCAGGCCAGTGCCAGGCCAGGCTGTGCTGCGCTGTGCCAGCCAGCCAGGCCAGGCTGCGCTGTGCCAGGCTGTGCCAGCCAGGCCAGCCAGGCCAGGCCGTGTCAGGCCAGGCCGTGGCCAGGCCAGGCTGTGCTGCGCTGGTGCCAGGCCAGGCTGCGCCAGGCCAGGCCAGGCCAGCTGTGCTGTGCTGCGCTGTGCTGCGCTGTGCTGTGCTGTGCCAGGCTGTGCTGCGCTGCGCTGCGCTGTGCTGTGCTGGTGCTGTGCCAGGCCAGGCTGTGCCAGGCTGTGCTTGTGCCAGGCCAGGCCAGCTTGTGCCAGGCCAGGCTGGTGCCAGCCAGGCCGTGCTGTGCTGTGCCAGGCTGTGCTGTGCCAGGCCAGGCTGGTGCTGTGCTGCGCTGGTGCTGTGCCAGGCCAGGCCAGGCCAGGCCAGGCCAGGCCAGGCCAGGCCAGGCCAGGCCAGCCAGGCCAGGCCAGGCCAGGCCAGGCCAGCCAGGCCAGGCCAGCCAGGCCAGGCCAGGCCAGGCCAGCCAGCCAGGCCAGGCCAGGCCAGGCCAGGCCAGTCAGGCCAGGCCAGGCCAGGCCAGGTCAGGCCAGCCAGGCCAGGCCAGGCCAGGCCAGGCCAGGCCAGGCCAGGCCAGGCCAGGCCAGGCCAGGCCAGGCCAGGCCAGGCTGTGCTGTGCTGCGCCAGGCCAGGCCAGGCCAGGCCAGGCCAGGCCAGGCTGTGCTGGTGCTGTGCTGTGCTGTGCTGCGCTGTGCCAGGCCAGGCCGGTGCCAGGCCAGCTGCGTCAGGCCAGGCCAGCTGTGCTGTGCTGCGCTGTGCCAGGCCAGCCGTGCCAGGCCAGGCCAGGCCAGCCAGGCCAGCCAGCTGTGCCAGGCCAGGCCAGCCAGGCCAGGCCAGGCCGTGCTGCGCTGTGCTGTGCCAGCTGTGCCAGGCCAGGCTGTGTCAGGCCAGGCCAGGCCAGCCAGCCAGGCCAGGCCAGCCAGCCAGGCCAGCTGTGTCAGGCCAGCCAGGCCAGGCCAGGCCAGCCAGCCAGGCCAGCTGCGCCAGGCCAGCCGTGCTGTGCCAGCTGTGCTGTGCTGTGCCAGGCTGTGCTGTGTCAGGCCAGCTGTGCTGCGCTGCGCTGTGCCAGGCTGCGCTTGCGCCAGGCCAGCTGTGCCAGCTGTGCCAGGCCAGGCCAGGCCAGGCCAGCCAGCTGTGCTGTGCCAGCCAGCCAGGCCAGCTGTGCCAGCCAGGCCAGGCCAGGCCAGGCCAGGCCAGGCCGTGGCCAGGCCAGGCCAGGCCAGCCAGGCCAGCCAGGCTGTGCTGTGCTGTGCCAGCCAGGCCAGCCAGCCAGGCCAGGCTGTGCTGGTGCCAGGCCAGGCCAGGCCAGGCTGGTGCCAGGCCAGGCCAGGCCAGCTGTGCTCAGGCCAGGCCAGCTGTGCTGTGCCAGGCCAGCCAGGCTGCGCTGCGCTGTGCCAGGCCAGGCCAGGCCAGGCCAGGCCAGGCCAGGCCAGGCCAGGCCAGGCCAGCTGCGCCAGGCCAGGCCAGGCCAGGCCAGCCAGGCTGTGCTGTGCCGTGCCAGGCCAGGCCAGGCCAGGCCAGGCTGTGCCAGCCAGCCAGCTGTGCTGCGCCAGGCTGCGCTGTGCTGCGCTGTGCCAGGCTGTGCCAGGCCAGGCCAGGCCAGCTGTGCCGTGCCAGGCCAGCTGCGCTGCGCTGTGCTGTGCCAGGCCAGGCCAGGCCAGCCAGGCCAGGCCAGGCTGCGCTGTGCTGTGCTGTGCTGTGCTGCGCTGGTGCCAGGCCAGGCCAGCCAGCCAGGCCAGCCAGGCCAGGCCAGGCCAGGCCGGTGCCAGGCCAGGCTGGTGCCAGCCAGCCAGGCCAGGCCAGGCCAGGCCAGGCCAGGCCAGGCTGCGTCAGGCCAGGCCAGGCCAGGCCAGGCCAGGCCAGCCAGGCCAGGCCAGGCCAGGCCAGCTGTGCTGTGCCAGGCCAGGCCAGGCCAGGCCAGGCCAGGCCAGGCCAGGCCAGCCAGGCCAGCCAGGCCAGGCCAGGCCAGGCCAGGCTTCAGGCCAGGCCAGCTCAGGCCAGGCCAGGCCAGGCCAGGCTGCGCTTGCGCCAGCCAGGCCAGGCCGTGCCAGGCCAGGCCGGTGTCAGGCCAGCCAGGCCAGCCAGGCCAGCCAGGCTGCGCTGCGCTGCGCTGTGCCAGGCCGTGCCAGCCAGGCCAGGCCAGGCCGGTGCCAGGCCAGGCCAGGCTGTGCCAGGCCAGGCCAGGCCAGGCCAGGCCAGCCAGGCCAGCCAGGCCAGGCCAGCCAGGCCAGGCCAGCCAGGCCAGGCCAGGCCAGGCTGGTGCTGTGCTGCGCCAGCCAGGCCAGCCAGCTGTGCCAGCCAGGCCAGCTGGTGCTGCGCTGCGCTTGCGCCAGGCCAGGCCAGGCCAGGCCAGGCCGTGCTGCGCTGCGCTGCGCCAGCCAGGCCAGCCGTGCCAGGCCAGCCAGGCCAGGCCAGCCAGGCCAGGCCAGGCCAGCCAGCCAGGCCAGGCCAGGCCAGGCCAGGCCAGGCCAGGCCAGCCGTGCCAGCCAGGCCAGGCCAGGCCAGGCCAGGCCAGCCAGGCCAGGCCAGGCCAGGCCAGGCCAGCTGTGCCAGGCCAGGCC
This sequence comes from Sericinus montela, assembly GCA_029286605.1. Lineage (NCBI taxonomy): Eukaryota > Metazoa > Arthropoda > Insecta > Lepidoptera > Papilionidae > Sericinus > Sericinus montela. The sequence continues at coordinate 4,154 of JAGSMR010000167.1, read as the reverse complement.
AGCCGGTGTCAGGCCAGGCCAGTTGCGCCAGGCCAGGCCGTGCCAGGCCAGCCAGGCCGTGCCTGTGCCAGGCCAGCTGCGCTGTGCCAGGCCAGCCAGGCCAGCTGCGCTGTGCTGGTGCTGTGCCAGGCCAGGCCAGTGCCAGGCCAGGCTGCGCTGCGCTTGTGCCAGGCCAGGCTGTGCCAGGCCAGCTGTGCCAGCCAGGCCAGGCCAGCCAGCCAGGCTGTGCCAGGCCAGGCTGTGCTGTGTCAGGCCAGGCCAGCCAGGCCAGGCTGTGCTGCGCTGTGCCAGCCAGCCAGGCCAGGCCAGGCCAGCCAGCCAGGCCAGGCCAGGCCAGGCCAGCCAGGCTGGTGCCAGGCCAGGCCGGTGGCCAGGCCAGCTGCGCCAGGCCAGGCCAGCCAGGCCAGGCCAGGCCGCGCTGCGCCAGGCCAGGCCAGGCCAGGCCAGCCAGCCAGGCCAGGCCAGGCCAGCCAGTCAGGCCAGCCAGGCCAGGCCAGGCTGTGTCAGGCCAGCCAGGCCAGCCGGTGCCAGGCCAGGCCAGGCCAGCCAGCCAGGCTGCGCTGTGTCAGGCCAGGCCAGGCCAGGCCAGGCCAGCCAGGCCAGCCAGGCCAGGCCAGCTGCGCCAGGCTGCGCCAGGCCAGGCCAGGCCAGGCCAGCCGTGCCAGGCCAGCTGTGCTGTGCCAGGCCAGGCCAGGCCAGGCCAGGCTGTGCCAGGCCAGGCCGGTGGCCAGGCCAGGCTGTGCTTGTGCCAGGCCAGGCTGTGCTGCGCTGCGCCAGGCCAGGCCAGGCTGGTGCTGTGCCAGGCTGTGCCAGGCCAGCTGGTGCTGTGCTGTGCCAGCCAGGCCAGCCAGGCTGTGCCAGCTGTGCTGTGCCAGCCAGGCTGTGCTTGTGCCAGGCCAGCTGGTGCCAGGCCAGGCCGGTGGCCAGGCCAGCTTGTGCCAGGCCAGTTGTGCCAGGCCAGGCCAGGCCAGCCAGGCTGGTGCTGTGCCAGGCTGTGCCAGGCCGTGCTGCGCTGTGCTGTGCTGTGCCAGGCCAGGCCAGGCCAGGCTGGTGCTGTGCTGTGCCAGGCCAGGCCAGCCAGGCCGTGCCGTGCCAGGCCAGCTGTGGCCAGGCCAGGCCAGGCCAGCCAGGCCAGGCCAGCTGTGCCGTGCCAGCCAGGCTGCGCTGTGCTGCGCTGGTGCTGCGCTGCGCCAGGCCAGGCTGCGCTGGTGCCAGGCCAGGCCAGCTGTGCTGCGCTGGTGCTGTGCCAGCCAGGCCAGCCGTGCCAGGCCAGGCCAGGCTGCGCTGTGCCAGCCAGGCCGGTGCTGTGCCAGGCTGTGCCAGCCAGGCCAGGCTGCGCTGTGCCAGGCCAGCCAGGCCAGGCTGTGCTGTGCTGCGCTGTGCTGTGCCAGGCCAGGCCAGGCCAGGCTGTGCTGGTGCTGTGCCAGCCAGGCTGTGCCAGGCCAGCCAGGCCAGCTGCGCTGTGCCAGGCTGCGCTGTGCCAGGCCAGGCCTGCGCCAGGCCAGCTGTGCCAGGCCAGCCGTGCCAGGCCAGGCCAGGCCGTGCTGTGCTGTGCCAGCTGTGCTGTGCTGCGCTGCGCTGTGCTGTGCCGTGCCAGGCCAGGCTGCGCTGTGCTGCGCTGTGCCAGGCTGTGCTGTGTCAGGCCAGCTGTGCTGTGCTGTGCCAGGCCAGGCCAGGCTGTGCTGTGTCAGGCCAGCTGTGCTGTGCTGTGCTGTGCTGCGCCAGGCCAGGCCAGCCAGGCTGTGCCAGGCCAGCTGCGCTGTGCTGTGCTGTGCTGCGCCAGGCCAGGCCAGGCTCAGGCCAGGCTGCGTCAGGCCAGGCCAGGCCAGCCAGGCTGTGCCAGCTGTGCCAGGCTGTGCCAGCCAGCCAGCCAGGCTGCGCTGTGCCAGCCAGGCCGCCAGGCCAGGCCAGGCCAGCTCAGGCCAGGCTGTGCTGTGCCAGCCAGGCCACAGGCCAGGCCAGCTGTGCTGTGCCAGGCCAGGCCAGGCCAGGCCAGGCCAGGCCAGGCCAGCCGTGCCAGCCAGGCCAGGCCAGGCCAGCTGTGGCCAGGCCAGGCCAGGCCAGGCCAGGCCAGGCCAGGCCAGGCCAGGCCAGGCCAGCCAGCCAGCTGCGCTGTGCCAGCTGTGCCAGGCCAGGCCGTGCCAGCCAGGCCAGGCCAGGCCAGGCCAGCTGCGCTGTGCTGTGCTGGTGCCAGGCCAGGCCGGTGCCAGGCCAGGCCAGGCCAGCCAGGCTGCGCCAGGCCAGCCAGGCCAGCCAGGCCAGGCCAGGCCGTGCCAGGCCAGGCCGCCAGCCAGGCCAGCCAGGCTGTGCTGTGCCAGGCCAGGCTGTGCCAGGCCGTGCTGTGCCAGGCCAGCCAGGCCAGGCCAGGCCAGGCCAGGCCAGCTGTGTCAGGCCAGGCCGGTGGCCAGGCCAGCCAGGCTGTGCTGCGCCAGGCCAGGCTGGTGTCAGGCCAGGCCAGGCCAGGCTGTGCTGTGCCAGCTGCGCTGTGCCGTGCCAGGCCAGCTGTGCTGTGCCAGGCCAGGCCAGGCTGTGCCAGGCTGTGCTGTGTCAGGCCAGCCAGCTGTGCTGTGCTGGTGCTGTGCTGTGCTGCGCTGCGCTGTGCTGCGCTGTGCCAGGCCAGCCAGGTCAGGCCAGGCCAGGCTGTGCCGTGCCAGGCCAGGCTGTGCTGTGCCAGGCCAGGCCGTGCTGTGCTGTGCTGTGCTGGTGCTGTGCCAGGCTGTGCTGTGTCAGGCCAGGCTGTGCTGCGCTGTGCCAGGCTGCGCTGTGCCAGCCAGGCCGTGCCAGGCCAGGCTGTGCTGTGCCAGGCCAGGCCAGGCCAGGCCAGGCCAGGCCAGGCCAGGCCAGGCTGTGCCGTGCTGTGCCAGGCCGTGCTCAGGCCAGGCTGTGCCAGCCAGGCCAGTTGTGCCAGGCCAGGCCAGGCTTGTGCCAGGCCAGGCTGGTGTCAGGCCAGGCTGGTGCTGTGCCAGGCTGTGCTGTGTCAGGCCAGCCAGGCTGTGCCAGGCCAGCCAGGCCAGCTGTGCCAGGCCAGGCCAGGCCGTGTCAGGCCAGGCTGTGCCGTGCCAGGCCAGCCAGGCCAGGCTGCGCTGTGTCAGGCCAGCCAGGCCGGTGCTGCGCTGCGCTGTGCCAGCCAGGCTGCGCTGTGCTGCGCTGTGCTGCGCTGCGCTGGTGCCAGGCCAGGCCAGCCAGGCTGCGCTGTGCCAGGCCAGGCCAGGCTGTGCCAGCCAGCCAGGCTGTGCCAGCCAGGCTGTGCCAGCTGCGCTGCGCTGTGCCAGGCTGTGCTGGTGCCAGGCCAGCCGTGCTGTGCCAGGCCAGCTGTGCCAGGCCAGCTGGTGCCAGGCCAGCTGCGCTGTGCCGTGCCAGGCCAGGCCGGTGCCAGGCCAGGCCAGGCCAGGCTGTGCTGTGTCAGGCCAGCTGTGCCAGGCCAGGCCAGGCCAGGCCGGTGCTGCGCTGTGCCGTGCTGTGCTGTGCTGCGCTGTGCTGTGCTGCGCTGTGCCGTGCCAGGCCAGGCCAGCTGCGTCAGGCCAGGCCAGGCTGTGGCCAGGCCAGGCCAGGCCGTGTCAGGCCAGCTGTGCTGTGCTGTGCTGGTGCTGTGCCAGGCCAGCTGTGCCAGGCCAGCCAGCCAGCTGTGCCAGGCCAGGCCAGCCAGCCAGGCCAGGCCAGGCTGTGCTGGTGCTGTGCCAGCTGTGCTGTGCTGTGCTGGTGCTGTGCCAGCTGTGCTGTGCTGCGCCAGGCTGTGCCAGCCAGCCAGCCAGCCAGGCCAGCTGCGCTGTGCCAGGCCAGCTGCGCCAGCCAGCCAGCTGTGCCAGGCTGCGCTGTGCTGCGCCAGGCCAGCTGCGCTGCGCTGTGCCGTGCTGTGCTGTGCCAGGCCAGGCCAGGCCAGGCCAGGCCAGCCAGCCAGCCAGCTGTGCCAGGCTGTGCTGTGTCAGGCCAGGCTGTGCTGTGTCAGGCCAGCTGTGCCAGCCAGCCAGCTGTGCCAGGCCAGGCTGTGCTGTGCCAGGCTGTGCCAGGCCAGGCCAGGCCGTGCTGCGCCAGGCCAGGCCAGGCCAGGCTGGTGCCAGCCAGGCCAGCCAGCCAGGCCAGCCAGGCCAGCCAGCCAGGCCAGGCCAGGCCAGCCAGGCCAGCCAGGCCAGGCCGGTGGCCAGGCCAGGCCAGGC